>CAUYON010086812.1:0-10418 GCA_963573935.1 Arctocebus calabarensis
CTATCCAGACTCTGAATTCAACTTCTGACATCTCAGCCATTTGCTTATGCAAGGGATCTTGTGCTTCATCTACCTTGTCATTCCTTGGGGGAGTTGATCTACTCTGGTTATTCATATTGCCAGAGTTTTTCTGTTGATTCCAGCTCATGATTATTTTTCACTGTTGCCTATGACCGTCCTCAGAGTTGGGGAGGTGTCTCTCCCAGATCAGACCCTGGCAGAATCACTCTGTTGTTACTGGATCTTTGTAAGGAGTGACCCTATGTATCTTTGTAGGGAGTGACCCTGTGTAGTCCTCTGGGACTGCCCCACCCAGGGAGTTCTGGCTGCAGGAGCAGCTCCGGAGTGTGGCATGCCCGGATCAAGCAGCAGGGCATGGGATGGGTCACCTGGTGGCCTTTGCAAAGGGAGCCTGTTCCTCCAGCAGTTTCTGGCTAGGAGGAGGGCTCCTGAGGGAGGGCACTGGTCCTGCTCCTAGGTTCCTGGTCAGACGGGCTGGGCCATGTGGAGGCAGAGAGTGTAGTGGAGGAGGCGGGTTGTGTGGTTCCCAGAGTTCCTGGCCTGGGCAGGCAGGCGGAGGCCTGGCAGGTTCCTGGTGGAGCCCCTGGCTGGTGTGGTTGGCAGGCAAAGGCCTGGCATGGGGGTCCCAGCGGGGTTCCTGGGCACAGTAGGGCAGGTGGCGAGCCAAGGCCCAGCAGAGTTCCTGGCTGCTGCAAGCAGAGGGCCAAGTCCCGGAGGGCATGGATCAGAGCCACATGGGTGTCCTGGCTGGTGGCAGGCCGAGGCCAGGCAGGGCACAGATTGCCCTAGGAGGGAGTCCTAGTGGACTTCCTGGCTGCTGTTGGGAGCAGGTCAAGGCCCAGTGGGGTGCCAGTTGGGGCTGCGCAAGGGTCCTGGCGAGTGGAGTTCCTGGCCGCTGTGGGCCGCGGGCCTGGGGCATGGATGGGCAGGGGTCTCGGTGGGCTGTGGGCTGAGGCCTGGCAGGGCACAGATCGGCACCACGGGAGAGTCCCTGCAGACTTCCTGGCCATTGCTGGCAGCGGGTAAGGCCTGACAGGGGTCCCGGTGGAGTTCCTGGCCACTGCAGGCAGCAGGCTGAGGCCCAGTGGGGCACAGAACAGAGCCACATGGGGGTCCTGCGTCCCTAGCCTGGGGACTGGTTGGGGCTCAGTGGAACCCCGAGTCTCTGATCTGGCAGCTTCCTGATCCGGCAGATAGGGAGAGTGGACGCTCAAGTTCTTCTCCCTCAGATTCAGCAGAGGTCAGGCTTCTGGCGCGTCAGGTAAGCAGGGAAGGGTGTCCTGGAAGTTCAGAATGGTGGAAAACTTCAGTTTTTCTGCCTGAAGCTTGGTTTCTGGACATGGCAGCTTGCCTCAGAGGTGACCTGCGGCTATCACTTCTCTCTGTCTCGGCTGGGCTCTCAGTCTTCAGCTCAATTGGGCAGTTTCTGAAGGTTTTCTTTCTTTTTGGACAGGAGCCTCTGTTGGAAGCTGCTTCCAGTTGGCCATCTTGCTCCTCCGTTGAGCCATTGTATTTTTAAGATGACCAGTTGTCATTCTTCATTTGTAGACCAGTGCCATGGTATTTCCCTTGGGAATTTAATCCAGGGCTGATCCTGGAATAAAAATGCTGCAAAAAAGTTGTGCTTCTTTGTTTTTAACATAGAAAATATTTCGGAAGGTAATTCTTTTTAAAAAGTATATATCATAGATTCTATGTGCTGTATTATGAAAATAATTTCCTTTTTCTGTCTTTATTGAGTATATTTCTCACGTGTGGAGACCCTAGAACATAGCAGAAGTGCTTCTATGTAAGTCAAAAAAGAACTTTGTTTTGGAGAAGCTCAGTAGAGATAACAGTCATTGTATTTTGGGGAAAGTATTTTAAAATATTTAAAAAGTGTACCTGACTTATGTGAAGACTTAAAAAATAAAAAAAATACAAGCAAAACATTTAGGGAGTTTTCTAAATGATTATTACTGGGATGTAATAAAAGGCATATTAATTTTTTAATATCGTTTTTGGACATTAAGTCATATTCTAATACTTTTTCAGTTGATTGTATTAGATTTTTTGGATAAGTAGTAATTTCATTTCTAATTAGTCATTTTGCCTTTTTGTTATATCCCAATGATTATCTGCTTTAGAATAATATTAAATAACAAATAGCAGCCTTTTCCTGTTCTTAAGTTTGTATCAATGCCACTAGTGCTTTATTATTCTTTATACATTATTTACCTCTAGATACTTTTTTGTTTTAGTTTTTTTATCTTTTAAATAAAACTTTTTCTTTTGAGATACTTGTAGAATACCCTGAAGTTGTAGGAAATAGTGCAGGGGGTAGTGCCTGTGTCTCAAAGGAGTAGGGTGCCAGCCCCACGTGCTGGAGGTGGCAGGTTCAAACCTAGCCCCAGCTAAAAACTGCAAAAAAAAAAAGAAATAGTGTAGAAAAATTCTGTGTATTCCTCACCTACTTTTGTCTTGTGTAACTATAGGACATTATCACAACCAGGAAATGTACCATTTTATTCACACTTTACCACTTTTATTTGTATTCAGTATTCAGATTTTACTATTTTTACTTATACTCATTTCTTGTGTGTATTCTGTCACATCTGTGGTAACTGCCACCAAAGTCACTGTACAGAGAAGCTCCATCAAAAGATCCCTTCAGCTACCCTTTACTAGCCATAGTCATTTTCTTCCTTCTGTCTCCCTAACTCCAGGCAGTCACTAAACTCTTCTCCTCAATAATTTTGTTTTCAAGAATGCTATATAAATGGAGTCATAGTATGTAATCTTTGAAGTTGGCTCTTTTCTTTGAGTATAATTCCCTGAGATTCATCTAGGTTGTTGCGTGTATCAATAATTTGTTCCCATTTATTGCTAAGTTGTATTCCATGACATGAATATACCACAGCTTGTTTAACCACTCATCTGTTGAACGACAGCACGTTTGTTTTCAGTTTTTGGCTATTATCAATAAAGCTTCTGTGAACATGGTGTGCAGGTGTTTGTGCAAATGCAAGTTTTCATTTTCCTGGAATAAATGGTCAAGAGTGTACATGCCCTTTACTTAAACTCAGTTGTTGTTAACATTTTGTCCCATTTTGCTTTATTATTTGTTTTCTTGGTGTCTCTCTTTCCATATACATGCAAATATAGAATAAAAAATTCCTTGAAATATTTGAGAGTAAATCGCATTCATCAGTACCTCTGAATACTTCTATATTTTGAAGAGTGATGATATTTTGTTGCATACCCAGAGAAAAGTTCTTACCTTAGTTAATTTAACATGGGTACAACTTTTATCAGATCTATTGTCTATTACGATTTTGTCAGTTCACCTAGTATTGTCCCTTTTAGCATCATTTCCCCTTCTAGTACAAGTGGCTGGTCTAGCATCATAAACAGTTGCTTAGCCTTTTTTTTATCTTTTGTGACATTGAGAGTTTGGAAAAATCAGCTTCTTAGAACTTTACATATAGTAGAACCTCTGTAAGTTGACCACCCAAGGGACTGTAATAAACTGGGCAACATATGGAGGTGGTCAACATAAGGAACAAGGCCTACTGTACTGATATGTACATGTGGTACATGTTTGGTGTATGAAAATTAGATCAGGTTAAGGAGGTGATCGGTGTAGGGAGAAGGTCAACTATGGAGGTTCTACTGTATATTACCTCATGTAGTACTCAAGACAGCTCTCTGAAGTAAGTTTTATTATTATCACCGTTTCTTTTCTTTTCTTTTTTTTTTTTTTGAGACAGAGTCTCACTATGTGACCCTCAGTAGAATGCCATGGTGACATAGCTTACAGCAACCTTCAAGTCTTGGGCTTAAGCAATTCTCTTGTCTTAGCCTCCCAAGTAGCTGGGACTATAGGCGCTTGCCACAATGCCTGGCTGTTTTTTGGTTGCAGTTGTCATTGTTGTTTAGCTGGCCTGGGCTAGGTTTGAACCTGCCACCCTAGGTGTATGTGGCTGACACTGTAACTACTGTGCTACGGGTGCTGAGCCATCACCTTTTATTTCAGATGATGAAACTGAGGCACAGAGAGATTAGATAACTTGCCCAAAGTCATAGTTCTTAAGTGATAGAATATGGATCCAAGTCTGATCTTTTGACTCCAGAAGACTCTTAACCAACGAGCCCTGCTATCTTCCAAATCTTTTGGCCTATTATTGCAGTAGTACTTGGCCTTTCAGAAACTGGTATCTTAATTTTGAACTAAGAACCAGGGAAACCATTTTTATATTAGCTGACATAAACAAGTATTATTTAGTTTGTTTTATGTAGATGATGTATTTTGCGGTGCCTTCAAATATTTGATCTGTTGCTTCATGTTAAAGCTAAAATTGAGTCTATTTTGCATCTGTTTAGCATTTATGGTAATTTTTAGAAGTATCAAATATTTGAAATGAAGTCTTAAACATCAAGCAGTTGGGTGGCTTGCATATTAGATATGAGAGTTTAGATGTGCTCTTGTTTTCTGGTCCATGTCCTTCAAGCTGGGTAAGGATGGTTCCTTCTAGGACATTCTTCAGGAATTGGCCCAGTCTTTGTTAATTGTCTCAAAGAAGGGCTGCACTATCCTAGAGGCAGGCAGTTTTCTAATCTCTCATCTGTCTAGGAGTTTTTCCTTGTAATAAGATGTGGAGATTAAAATATAATTTATTCTAAGTTTTTTTTTTAAGGTCACTGCCATCTGAAGTAATACAAAATACATGTGTACTGTTTTGCCAAGATTACAGTTTCTGTGGGAATCATAACATTGGATTTCCTGACATCTGGGTTAATGAAATGTGCACAAAGGATCTGTGTGAATATAGATTTTCTATTTGATGTTCATCTAGAGGTAGCAGGATCTAGGAAGTGCCTTCCTCATAAATAACAAGTTGAGCATTTCTGACCTGAAGGTTTAATATGACCCTAGAATTCTGAACTTTGTCATGAGCTGAGGTCCTGCACTCTGACCGGTTGTTCAGAAGGCATGCATAAATACCGGAAATCTCTGTAATGACAGTGGAGGCCTAGCTTATGTCCCAGGGGTACGTAGACCTCAGGTTTGTTTTGTCTCTCTAAGAAGCAGGGATTCCAGTGCTACTGTTTTGACTTCTCTCTTTTATTTTTTAATTTTGTGTCTTCTTTTTTTGCACAGGGTGGGGCAGGGAAGGGGTAGGGATTGGGGAATGACTGATTTATCTTTGAAACAGTGGAAAGAAGAAATGCTTCAGGTCTGTCATAGGTGTACTTAAGTATTTTTTGAATTATTTTGGTTTTTTTTTTGGATTGCCCAATTTATATGCCGTATATCTGAGATTGTAAACTATTAAAAATTCATGCTGATGGCCCTCATAAGTGATAGTGGTTTTTATTTGGAAAATCTAGATTTGTGGAAAGTTCCAATCCTAGAGTTACTATCTTTCAAACTCTTTCAATTAAAGGGTGTGAATGGGGAGCATCATTCATCCACAGACAGAAGACTAGCTTCGGGGCTGTCTCTGTAGGGTCTCTCCCAGGCCTAGTAGTATAGGGCACTTAGCTGATACCAGATCCAAAATCAGCAGGTTGATTTAGGGGGTTACTAAACTTTCCTTTTTTTCTATCTGTGGTCTGGATTTAGAATCTTAGTCATTTTACTGTTTGGAATTTTGTGCCCTGCATTCCTTAGGACACAAATACTTGAATACTAATAGAATCTTCTCTGTGACTCTGGGGTACAAGACAACTGCATATGATTGCCTGTCTTCCTCTGAGAGTGTTCTCCAAGACATGATGTGGATCTTGTGTTGTAGGCACAGAAAGGCCTTACCTTGCTTGGGGCTAAAAGTCTGTAGGTGGTAAATTCCAGATATTTGCAACTGCATTCCTGAGAGTCATAGACATTGTTGTAACACTTTCTCAAAAATAAAATAATGATATATGGGCAGTGCCTGTGGCTCAGTGAGTAGGGCGCCAGCCCCATATACCAAGAGTGGCAGGTTCAAACCTGGCCCTGGCTGAACTGCAACAAAAAAAATAGCCAGGCATTGTGGCAGGTACCTGTAGTCCCAGCTACTTGGGAGGCTGAGACAAGAGAATTGCCTAAGCCCAGGAGCTGGAGGTTTCTGTGAGCTGTGAAGCCATGGCACTCTACCAATGACAAAGTGAGACTCTGTCTCTAAAAAAAAAAAACAAAAAACAAAAAACAAAAAAAAATTCAAAAATAAAATAATGATATAACTGACATTAAAAAAAAATAACACTGAAGCCAGGTTGATATTAATCTCTTTTATAAAATGAAAGTTTTAATGAACACTGACATTTTATTTGAAATGATATGAACCTAGGGAAAATTACTTTCAATTCTTGTACGTTTTAGTCATTTTGTTAAATTGATTATAGGTTCTGAAAGTCACATATTTTTCCCCAAATTGCCATGGTGAAAATGGCCATGTGGATGAGCTTTGCAACCCTTTTTCTTTGTCTTATTACTTTTGAGATTAGTGTATACAGAGACATGAGGGCTTTGATTATCATTGAAATTATGCACATAGATGGTGGATTTTTCAGCTTTATTATTTAATAGCTGCTTCTGTATCACAGCATGAAATTTGGATTGCCCCTGTAGTAACTTTGTTCCATAGAATTTATCTATGTACCTAAAGGCCCTAAGTGATAATAGTTGTTGAATTGTTTGTTAAATAGAATTGTTGCAGGAAGACAAGGTCCAAAGGAGAGAAAGAGCACCCAAACACCATGTTTATGAGAGGAAGGGCTTTATTCACCAGCTGGGAGCTTACTGCATAGAAGAATTCCAAATGGCCACACTCCCCAACTGGTTTGGTCTTTCTCTTTTTAACGACAGTCAAAAAGTTCCACCCCACAGGTACCCTTCTAATTGGCCAGTTTGAATCAAGCGGGAGATGCTAGTCCAGCCCCTACAGAACTACAGTATTTCACAGAACTTGAAAGTTTCCAAGTTCCAGGAAGTTAGGTTTACAAATTCCTAAGGGCTGATTCACCATGGAGAGGACCCTGCAAGTGTATTCTTGTGATCTCCTTGAGAAGACCTGTTCTCCCAGACCTCACCCTTCTCAGGTATCCTCTCTCATTCCCCCCTTTTGAGACTCCAGTATATTTTAATTTGGGGTCTCAATATCAGCTCGTTTCTGCAGGTGCCGATATTAATTACTTTTTAGCACTGAGGTCTTAAGGACTGTGACTTCTTGGATTCTCTACTCAGGCCTTAATAGTACTGTGGTGGTGGGCTAATATACATAGAGTTTTTACTTTTCCCTGTGACATTTTTGTCCACTTTTCCCAAAGTCCAAAAGTCCAATTAAGACAAGTCCCTTGAGTTTCTTCAGGCTTCAGCCGTTTGTTGACCAGCCAGCTCCCAGTATGTGGCTGGAGCAGGGCATGTTGACTGTCCTAAAAGTTACCTTTACTTCCCAAGGGCCAGTGAAGTCTGACTCCAGGTGAAGATTCCTTCCACCTTCACTGCTGTGCGTGTGGTCAGAATGATGGTGGAAAGTCCTTTCTACCTTGGTCTCAGGGAGAGCAGTTTCTGATTCTAGACCTAGACTTGGTCCACTTGATCCTCTAGAGAGAAAGGATGTACAGGCACAAAAGACTAAACAGAACACGGTTAATTACCTCAGTGGAGATTTTCCTTGCTATTCTGTCTAGGGTTTTTGTCTATTCAGTCCAGTCTTTCCCAGTTCTTTTAGGAGTTCCTGCTAAATTACACAGGATTGACAGAGGCCTCTTTGAATAACACCAGTCAGTGGCAAGCCTGTATTCAATTAAGCTTCCTGCTTCCTTGCAGAGTTTACCAACTTGTGCTTCGATGGTCTTGTTCATGCATTTTACTCTGTCTAAGCTGTGAGGCCTATAATATTCAAAGCTTAAGCTTATTATTTGCACTAGTTCTATTATGAAGGCTAGCCCATTGTCAAGTTTAAACCAGAGTGGCAACCTAAACCAAGGGATGATTTCTCTGGGCAATACTTTTACTACTTCAGGAGTCCTTTTTATCCTGGTGGGGAAGGCTTTTACCTCTTCCAAGTCTGATAGACCATCACCAGCAAGTACTTATTCCCTCTAAACCTGGGCATTTCAGTAAAGTCTACCTAGAAGTCCTTGAAGGGCATTGCTCCATACCACTGGATTCCTGGGAGTACCGTCAGTCCTTGGCATGTGTTGAGCTGGCCGTAAGTGACTGACCGTTTTGGCCAGGGCTGCCAGGTGGGAGATGTAGAAGTACCAGCCCAGCAACTTCATCAAATACTCCTGTCACCACAGTGGCTCCTAGAACCTGGGGGACTGCTACTCATCCATCTGGCATCTTTACCCATTCTCTCTCTGCTTTCTGGCTCCCCTCCACTGCCAACCATTCCTTCTCCTCCTGGGAGTAGATGGGATGATCTCTGGAACCCATGGGATGAGGGGGAGCCACTTGTGACACCTGGTATGGTTTGGATGCAGCCCTTTTTGCCTTAGTACTGAAACTAGTGTTCTCTTTAGTGATGGTGGAAGCATCTCCTTGATGTCCCCGACAATGCATCACTGCCACCTTCCGGGGTTTCCATACTGCCTCTAGTAACTGAAGTATCTCCTGCTGATACTTAATGTCTTTTTCCCCAGAATTTAATAGTCCCTTCTCCTTGTATGATGCCCCGCGTCCTTGGAGAGTCAGAAAAGCATTCACATTTTCCCTTGGCTTAATTGTAAGGCTCAGGTCAAGGCAATTAACTTGGCCTTCTGAGCCAATGTTTCTTGGGGTAGGGGCTTAGCCTCCACAGTCTCTGTTAAGGTGACTACTGCATACCCAGCCCCATCACCTTGCACTGTCATGTGACTGCTTCAGTCTACATACAAGTCCTAGTCTGCATCTATCCAAGGCTGGTAACGCAAGTCAGGTCTGCTAGAATATACATTATCTATAACTTCTGTACAGTCATGCTCAGTCTCTCTTCCACTGACTGGAGGGAGCATGGCTTGGTTCAGGGTGTTCTTACATTAGAAAACCAAAAATGTCCTTTAGTGTCCATTAAAGTGACCACAGAGTGGGGTAATTTCACTCTGAGATCCTGCCCTAGAGTCAGCTTATTGGCTTCTTGCACAAGAAGAGCTGTAGCAGCTAGAGCCCATAAGCATCCTTTTGCCAGTCCATACAATTGCTTAGAGAGGTAAGCTGCAGGCCTTCGCTAGGATGCAACCAGTTGGGTTAACACACCTACAGACATCTTTCCTCTCACTGAGATATACAGTGTGAAGGGCTTGGCCAAGTCTGCATAGCCTCAGTGCAGGTGCATTTATCAGTCTCATTTTTAGCTGGGAGAAGGCATGTTCCTGTTCTCTTCCCCATTCTAAGGACTCTCCTTCCTTTCCTTTATTTGCCTCATACAAGGGCTTAGCCAAGACGTTAAAGTTTGGATTCAAAGACGACAAAAGCTGACTGTGCCTAGGAATTCATGAACCTGCTTTTGTCTTGTGGGGGTGGGGAGGCAATTAATGACCTGCCTCCATTTCATGCCTAGATACCTCTCCCCCTGCTGGATGGTAAATCCTAGATAACGTACTTGCTGCGTTTGGACACTGTATAGCCACATACCTCTAGAGGTCATAAAAGACAGTCTGTGCCTCAGGCGCAGCCCTCCTGGGTAGGGTGCCCTAAAAGGAGGTCATCAACATATTAGAGCAGTGCACATTCTAATTCCTCAGCCAGGAATTTCTGGTGGTCATGAGCCAGCACTTCTTCAAAAATTGTGGGTGTTTGGAACCCCTGTGGTGTGTACCCCTGTGATCCATGTGTACTGGATTGCAGTTTCCATGTCTGGTTTCTCCCACTAGAAAGCAAACAGCCTCTGGTTTCCTGGAGCCAGCCTTAACCTGAAAAGGTGTCTTTTCAGTCCAGACAAGTGGGCCACTTGGCTTCTGCTGGCAGCAAACTCAGCGGAGTATATGGATTAGGCACAGTAGGATGCAGTGTAACAGTTACACCATTTATTGGGAAATTCTCATTTTAGGTTTTAATTCTTTTCCTAAGGTATCTATATAGACACAGTAGATAACATCTAATACTGCACAAATTTTTCTAGTGTGGGCAACAGGCGACCTTTGTTGAGTCTTAAGGCTTCAGAGTAAATATAACTACTGTATATAATTCTATACTTTTTGACCAGTCTTTTAGTCCCAATTAACAGATCAATTTAGTAAAATAGTTACATCTCATTTTATGAGTTTACAGTACAGACAAGGCTGGGATCTAAATACAGGTGAGCCACAGTCTCTTGTCTCTTTGAATCATTTTTCTCTCTCCAATTTCTCTCTTTACTAAAGACAAAGTGTAGCAGAACTCACTTACTTGCCAAAATAAACTGTACCTTCAGTATACTCTGTTTAGAATTTGTCTCTAAAATCTGCACATT
>CAUYON010086813.1:0-17869 GCA_963573935.1 Arctocebus calabarensis
TAGATTTAAACTTAACCATCCAACATTTGTACTTAACAGACATCTACAGAACATTTCATCCCAACAAAACTGAATACACAGTCTTCTCATCAGTCCATGGATCATACTCCAAAATCAATCGCATCTTAGGTCACAAGACTAACCTCAGAAAATTCAAAAAAATAGAAATTATCTTTTGCATCTTCTCAGACCATCATGGAATAAAAGTTGAAGTCAATAACAACAAGAATCTGCATACTCAAACAAAAACATGGAAGCTTAACAACCTCATGCTGAAGGATATATGGGTCATCGATGAGATTAAGCAGGAAATTCCCAAATTTTTGGAACAAAATGACAATGAAGACACAAATTATCAGAACCTATGGGATACTGCAAAGGCAGTCCTTAGAGGGAAATTTATTGCAAGCATTGCTCAAGAAAACAGGAAGAGAGGAAGTTAACAACTTAATGGGACATGTTAAACAACTGGAAAAGAAAGAGCATTCCAATACCAAACCCAGCAGAAGAAAAGAGATAACCAAACTTAGAGCAGAATTACATGAAATTGAAAATAAAAGAATTATACAATGGATCAATAAATCAAAAAGTTGGTTTTTTGACAAGGTCAATAAAATAGATAAAACTTTAGCTAACCTAACCAGGAAAAAAAGAGTAAAATCTCTAATCTCATCAATCAGAAATGGTAAAGACAAAATAACAACAGTCTCCTCAGAAATTCAAAAAATCCTCAACAAATATTACAAGAAACTTTATTCTTAGAAATATGATAATCTGAAAGAAATTGACCATACTTGGAAACACGTCACCTTCCAAGACTTAGCCAGAATGAAGTGGAAAAGTTGAACAGGCCAATATCAAGCTCTGAAATAGCATCAACTATAGAAAATCCCCCTAAAAAGAAAAGCCCTGGACCAGTTGGCTTCACTTCAGAATTCTACCAAAGCATTAAAGAAGAACTAGTACCTATATTACTGAACCTCTTCCAAAATATAGAAAAAGAAGGAATACTACCTAACACATCCTATGAAGCAAACATCACCTTGATCCCTTAAACCAGGAAAAGACCCTACAAGAAAAGAATATGATAGACCAATATCACTAATGAATATTGATGCAAAAATATTTAATAAGATCCTAGCAAACACAATCCAGCAATACATCAAACAAATAATACATCATGACCAAGTAGGCTTTATCCCAGAATCTCAAGTCTGGTTCAATATACGTAAATCTATAACTGTAATCCAGCACATAAACTAATTATAAAATAAAAACCACATGATTCTCTCAATGGATATAAAAAAAGCCTTTGACAATATCCAGCATCCTTTCATGATCATAACACTAAAGAAAATGGGTATAGAGGGGACATTTCTTAAACTGATAGAGGCCATCTACAGCTAACCCACAGCCAATATTGTATTGAACGGAGTTAAATTGAAATAATTCCCACTTAGATCAGGCAAGGTTGCCCATTGTCTCCATTGCTGTTAAACATTGTAATGGAAATTTAGCCATTGCAATTAGGGAAGAAAAGGCAATCAAGGGTATCCACATAGGGTCAGAAGAGATTAAACTTTCACTCTTTGCAGAAGACATGTTTGTATATCTGGAAAACACTAGGTTTCTACTATAAAACTCTTAGAAGTGATCAAGGAATACAGCAATGTATCAGGCTACAAAATCAACACTCATAAATCAGTACCTTTATATACACTAACAACAACCAAGCCAAAAAAATAGTCAAAGATTCCATTCCTTTCACAGTAGTGCCAAAGAAGATGAAATATTTGGGAGTTCACCTAACAAAGGAAGTGAAAGATCTCTATAAAGAGAACTATGAAACTCTAAGAAAAGAAAAACGCTGAACAGGTCAACAAATGGAAAAACATACCATGCTCATGGTTGGGAAGAATCAATATTGTTAAAATGTCCATACTCCCCAAAGTAATATACATTTTTAATGCAATTCCAATTAAAGCTCCATTGTCATATTTTAAAGACCTTGAAAAAATAATACTTCGTTTTATATGGAATCAGAAAAAAACCTCGAATAGCCAAGACATTACTTAGAAATAAAAACAAAGCAGGAAAGATCACACTACCAGACCTGAGTATATACTGTAAGTTGATAGTGATCAAAACAGTATGGTACTGGCACAAAAACAGAGTGGTAGATGTTTGCAACAGAATAGAGAACCAAGAGATGAACCCAACTACTTACCACTATTTGATCTTCAACAAGCCAATTAAAAACATTCAGTGGGGAAAGACTCCCTATTTAACAAATGGTGCTGGGAACCCTGGCTGGCGACCTGTAGAAGATTGAAATAGAACCCACACCTTTCACCATTAACGAAGATAGACTCACACTGGATTAAAGATTTAAACTTAAGACATGAAACTATAAAAATACTAGAAGAAAGCACAGGGAATACTCTTGAAATAATTGGCCTGGGCGAATTCTTTATGAGGAGGATGCCCAAGGCAATTGAAGCAGTATCAAAAATACACTACTGGGATCTGATGAAACTAAAAAACTTCTGCAAAGCCAAGAGCACAGTAAGTATAGCAAGCAGACAGCCCTCAGAATGGGAGAGAATATTTGCAGGTTATGCCTCCGACAACAGTTTAATAACCAGAATACACAGAGAACTCCAATGTATTAGCAAGAAAAGAACAAGCAATCCCATCTCAGGATGGGCAAAAGATCTGAAGAGAAACTTCTCTAAAGAAGACAAGCACGTGGCCTACAGACACATGAAAAAATGCTCAATATCCTTAATCATTAGAGAAATGCAAATCAAAACTACCTTGAAATATCATCTAACTCCAGTAAGATTAGCCCACATGACAAAATCCCCAAACCAGAGATGTTGGAATGGATGTGGAGAAAAGGGAACACTTCTACATTGTTGGTGGGAATGCAAACTAATACATCCCTTTTGGAAAGACATTTCGAAAACACTCAGAGTACTAAAAATAGACTTGCCATTTGACCCTATAATTCCTTTACTTGGTATATATCCAGAAGACCAAAAAACACATTACAACAAAGATACCTGTACCAGATTGTTTATTGCAGCCCAATTCATAATTGCTAAGTCATGGAAGAAGCCCAAGTGACCATTGATCCACGAATGGATTATTAAACTGTGGTACATGTATACCATGGAATATTATGCAGCCTTAAAGAAAGATGGTGACTTTTCCTCCTTCATATTTACATGGATGGAGCTGGAATACATTCTCCTCAGCAAAGTATCTCAAGAATGGAAGAAAAAGTATCCAATGTATACAACCGTAATATGAAGCAAATTTATATCTTTCGTGTGAAGACTACAACCCAACTATTGCACAAGAAGACAGGAAAAGGGGAGAAGAAGGGAAGGGGAGGGAGAGGATAGGGGGAGAGAGGATAAAAGGTTGGATCACACTTGAGGTGCATCTTTGAAGGGTCAGGAGAAACCTACTAAATGCAGAACACAAATGTTTTCGCACAGTAAACGAGAAAAATCTCATGAACGTTATGTCGAACAGGCGGATGAAAATATTTCAGATTGTATGCGAGGCCTGCACATTGTACCCCATGATTGAACTAATGTACACAGCTATGATTCAATAAAAAAAATAAATCAAGTACTTTCACAATTATGTATAAGGTTCTGGGAGTTATATATTTACTGATTTCTCAACCCCGAACAAAATGAAAAATTCAGGGTTGGCATTATTGGTCCAAAAAAATGATTTTCTCATTTACTTAAATGCTATCTAATTTCGTATGAAAGATAAATAAAATAAAAATGGTACTTAATATCTCTGTTCAGGACCATGTTTTCTTCTGTTCTATGGATTCTGTATATATTTTTTACTTTCATTTTTGTAAATAGTAAACTGAGTTTTACCAATTTATTAGTTTAGGATAATAACCATAAAACAAAAACAATACATGTACATACAGACACACCAGAAGCCTGTCCAGAGCAAGTCCCCAGAAAAACTAGCATTCTAATTTTGTTATACCCAAGAGTAAAACAGATTCATAAAATAATTTTATATACTTTGAAAATTGTTGTCAAAATATTATTAAGAGCACATACTTAGTACTTCTAAACACATACCCTGACCATAGTTTCATCTAAAGGACACAGTTAAAGTTTTAAATTTTCAAATATCCATTCAAAAAAGTAGTGGTTGATGTGTGTGATGTTTGCCTTAATCAAATTCCCAAAGACTAACTGTGTTTTAACTTGAGTACTATTTAAATTGTTTTTTGTGTGCTTAAGGTATTTGAAAACATTGTTTCTCAATGTGTGGAAGAATCCTTTGGATGACATTGTAAACTTCTGATGCCAAGCTGTGAAATTTTCTTCCAAAGATAGCATCTGGTTCTTTGGCAAATCCATTGGTAGTTTTTCTGCACCTCTAGGTCTGTTATAAGATTGACTGCTTTCTGTGGACGAGTTTCTAGTTTACTGAAATGAAGGACTATGTAAATCACTGAAACATTCTGTGAGGTTGATTTAAGTAGTAGTTTAGAAACTAAATCTCTATATGTGAGAGAAGCGTAACATTGAGGCTGTATGCTGATATTCTCCCATGAACATCTGTTTCTGCAAATACCAATGACTCCCAAAATGTGCAGCATGAATAAGCATGTTATGTGTTCTATGAAGAAAAATTTGAAAGTCAGTGATATTGGTTTGAAAATGTATTTTTTACCCATTCAGAAGTTAATTAATTGAGATTTATCAAAAAGAGAAGAGTTGTTCAGAATCTCCTATTTCTTTTGGCAATGCTGTAGTAAAGTGAGTTGAGAAAAAATTCTGTGATATGAGATAATTTTAACATTTTAGCACATTTCTGTCTTTTCTAAAAATACCATATGTGACTATTATTGTTCAGGATACTGAATTTATAAACACCAGAACAGTTATAAAGCAGGATTATTTTCCCTCTAGGTAATTAATGTCATTCACTAATATCTGACATAATGATAAATAAGGTGATATGCAAAATAAAAGTTAATTTATTAACGTACCTTCCCTTTTTTTGTAACGTAGCCTGATTTAAAAATGACATAAAAAATAGTAAGGAAGTACACATAATTCTGAGATATTTTTATGCTGATAGTTTCTTTCACCTAATCTTTTATCTGGAGACACTGAGTTTTTTTCTGTGCAGTAGCAATTCAGTTTTCCTCATTATCTCATTTACCTAGTGTTTACTCAGTGTCTTATATTTGCCAGAAATTATTGTATCTCCTTGAGATAAAAACTCAAATGTCACAGTGACTGGGAGGTAAAGGACAGCGCACTTTGCAACACTGCCATGTGGCTCTGGAAAAGAGAGAACATCTAGATAGAACAGCTTCAAAGAGAAGTTGAACATAACACAGAAAGAAAAAAAGTTATGTTTTATTAAGGGATCAAAGATGGTCAGTTTATTTTTTCCTTAATATGTCAGAAAAAGTTTAACTGAAGGGTGCAATTTTACTTGGGTCTGAAATAATGAGTCAGAGATTTCAAAGAAAAAAAAAAGTTTGTTTTTTTTTTAGTTTTTTTTTTTTAGAGACAGAGTCTCACTTTATCACCCTTGGTAGAGTGCTGTGTCGTCACGCAGCTCACAGCAACCTTCAACTCCTGGGCTTAGGCGATTCTCTTGCCTCAGCCTCCCAAGTAGAAAAAAAAAAAGTTTTGATAGAACATTCCAAAAATTGGGCAAGAAACATAAAGTTTATGACTTATTAAAATACCTGGTGTTTTTAGAGAAACCCACTTTACTTGCTGTTCACTCAATCATCCACACACATATTGTTTCTTCTCCAGGAGAAGATTAATTAAGTTAATATAGGCATACTTCAGAAATATTACATATTTGAGTCTAGACAATCATCATAGTAAAGCATCATAGTAAAGCAAGTTACACAAAACTTTTGACTTCTTAGTGAATTTAAAAGTCGTGTTTACACTGGACCCCAGTCCACCTAGTGTGCGGTATCATTATGTCTGCAGCACATACATACAAAAAACTAAAAAAAATCCTTTATTGTTATAAAAGGCTAACAATTATCCACAGATTTAGCAATCTGTAATCTTTTGCTGGTGTATAATATTCACCTCGATGATGATTGCTGCTGACTGATCATGATAGTGGCGGCTGAAGTTGGGGTGGCTATCGCACTTGCTTAAAATAAGACAATAATAAATTTATTCCATTGATTTATTTTTTCTTTAGTGAAATATTTCTCTGTAGCCCCCCCAAGCTATTTGATAGCATTTTTCCCACGGTAAAACTTCACTCAAAACTGGAGTCAGTCCTCTCAAACCCCATCACTGTGTTTAACTCAGTTTATGAAGAATTTTAACTTGTTATTATTTCAACATCTCACAGCATCTTTGCCAGCAGTAGATTACATCTCAAGATACCATTTTCTTTACCCAACCACAAGAATAAATTTCTCATTCATTCAAATTTTATTGTGAGATTTCGACAATTTAGTCACATCTTTAGGCTCCACTTCTAATTCTAGTTCTCTTGGTATTTCCACTCCATCGGCAGGTATTCCCTCCAC
This sequence comes from Arctocebus calabarensis, assembly GCA_963573935.1. Taxonomy (NCBI): domain Eukaryota; kingdom Metazoa; phylum Chordata; class Mammalia; order Primates; family Lorisidae; genus Arctocebus; species Arctocebus calabarensis. Next base: position 6,578 of record CAUYON010086813.1, read on the forward strand.
TGAAGTCTTAAACCATTCAAAGTCATCCAAAAGGGTTGGAATCAAGTTGTTTCTAAATGCTTTTAATATTGAGATTGTTGACCTACCATGCATCACAAATGCTTTAATGATATTTGAAATCACAAATCCTTTCCAAATGGTGTCCAATTTAGTTTGCCAAGATCCATCAACAAAATCACCATTTATGTTAGCAGTAGCCTTATGAAATGAATTTCTTACATTACAGGATTTGAAAGTCAGAATTATTCCCTAATCTATGGACTACAAAATAGATGCTGCATTCAAAAAAACATTGATCTCTTTGTACATCTCCATTATATCTTCATCAGGGTTTTTAGGCAACTTAGGTACATTGTCAGTAGCAGTAATGTTTTGAAAAGAAGTCTTTTCTTTTTTTCTCCTGAGCAGCTCTCTTCAGTGGAATTATAATAAATACTCAGTAAATCATGCTGCAAACAGATGTGCCGTTAACTGGGCTTTGTTTTCCCATTTATAGACCACAGGCAGAGTCAAGTTAGCATAATTCTTTAGGACCCTATGATAATTTTTGGAGTAGTAATTGAGAATTAGCTAAATATTTAACACATACAGCAGAATTATCCCCTAAAATAGACTTAGTCTGGGCTTTCATGTTTTAAGCCAAAGACTGACTTCTCCTCTTAAGATCAGAAAGTCCCAGAAGTCAAAGTACTTCATAAAATATTCAACTTAATAACAATTTTTTCCCTTTCATATTCTACTGACATGTCCAAATGATAACTATCTGTGATGATGGATATGTTATTTAGTTTGTGGTAGTTATTTCATATTGTACGTGTAAATCAAAACATCCTGTCTTACACTATAAATATATATAATTTTTATCTGTCAATTATACCTCCATAAAATAATTTTCATTTCTTATTTCAAAAAATATTTGAGAAGTCAAATTCAAGATGATTTTTGTTTTTAATGTCTTCTAGTAACATCTATAGTAAAGATCATTATGTGATTAAATTTTTTCAAAAGAAAATGTTTTGAAACATGTATATTAAAATGTTCATGATTACTAGGATATCAATGGCAACATTACTTATTACCAAAGAAAGATGGCAAACTAAGATATGCTCAGATATTTAATGAAAAGGTACAGTTAATAAAATTTTAGTATTTTTTAAATCTTAAGGATTTTAATTCAAATTATGTTTTTCTACCTTATATTTGATCATTTTTTAATTTGTTTATAAACATTAATATCAAACACCATGTCTCTTATTAAGGATTTTACACATGAATACCCATTCAGTTCTTACAAATAACCAATTAGGTAGGTGCTACATTTAATCTTAGTTTTCAGGTGGAAGAACTGGAACATACAAACGTTACTGAATTTGCTGATATGTTCACAGCTAAATCAGAGCAGGGGAAAAGCCCTATCAAGCTGATTCCAGAGTTCATGATCTTGACAATTACATTATTACCTATTGATGGATTATAAATAACCACTCTTGGTGCTAACTCCATGATAGAACAAAATCCAGGTTTATGAAAAGTAGATTTGGATATACTTGTATATCCAAATATGTGAATATTTATGTAGATAATGTATGTATTTATGTAGATATGGGAAGAATTCTTCTATATTTACTAGAAATTTTTGCTCCTGAAAAACTAACTTCACTTTGGAAACACACACATACAAATCAAGAATGCATAAAAATCCTAAATTAAAAGAAAATGTATTCAGTCCTATACTTATGAAATTGTGCTTTTCAATTTATTTATTTTAATACACATCTTATAATTGTTCAAGAGCAAATAATGATTTTTAATCCTGGTACATTCACTGATTTGGAAAATACGAAATGATTGGCTTGGAAAATTATTTAAAACTTCAAGTCATTTATCTTATATGGGATTTGTTAGTGATTTTCTTGAAATGTATTTATAAATAATTATATTTTGTAGGGATGACTATATAGTAGATCTTTACTTTAAAACACTCTCAGAACACCAAGGTCAAACAGTTAATTTCTTGAAGTCATCCTACTTATCATACCACATTGCTGAATATCACCACAGTCACCTTTGAAGCACTTGTTCAGTCTATCCAGTGACCTTTTGCCTAAAGAGTACTGTTGTATTTGTGTTTATCACCTTCACACACAACTGTAAGTTCTGCTCCAACTTTAATTCAGTGACTTTACTTAAATATTCTTATAAAGACAAGGTTTCTTTTTAATAGCTGTAAAGTCCTTAAACATATCTGGTCATAAATTGATTGCTATTTCCTAAATGAGTCTGATATATTATTTGTTGTTGATTCATATGTTAAAAAGTATCTAAGAATTTTTTTGTGATGCGCAAAAAGACCTTGATACAGAATCAACCTTGAAAAACTTCTTTGGGCTTTGTTATAAACAAACAAAAAAAACGTTTTGTGAACACTAAAAAAATAAAATAAAATAATTTCAAGCAAAGTAAGGTAAAATAAAATAAATAAAATAATGCCTTATTAGAGGTAATCAAGTAGTAAAAAAACTTGCAACTATAAACATGAGAGTACATACAAATATAATATTTTCAAACTAGAAAAATTGCTCTACGTTTCATTGTAAATAAGGGGTTTCATTTCTCAGTGTAAAATAATGCCATATAAATATTCAGATATCATAAATCCAGAAGTAATTTTGTAAATACTACAAACTGAGTCCATAATACCAGAATGGAAGTATATATTTATAATTCAAATCTTACTTCTATACAGGAATACATTTTGGCATTTCCAACACGTCCTCTTTATAAAATCTAAGTCAATCTGTGGTCCAACAGTGCACGTGTTGTGTTAAAAACCTTCTCATTAGCAGGGGATTTAAAAATATATATACAAAAATACTGGCAGGGAAATATTAACAGAGAGGCTGAATCATATCTTATCTCTAAATATATTAACTATAAATAAAGTTATAAAACACCTTAGAACCTCCATGTAATGGACCACTTGAAGATTTTATTCAGTTATTTAAGTTATAAAGCCTTACATTGTTTTTATTATAGATTCTAATTCTTTTGGTAATTTTATTTCTCAAAAGCTACTGTGTTTTACCTTTTAAAAGGATTTATTAATTTTGTCTTTCATTTTCAATTTGGAAATGTCTTCAATCCTGTATTGTTAGTGTAGCTCATGTATAAAATACATAGTAACTTTAAAAGATCTTCTAATTTATAAGGAATATTATTTCTCATTTTGTCTTCAAAATATAAAGAACTAACATAATGTAATAGGATTTTGCAATTAAACCTTATAAAACATTTTCATAAGAGTTTTCTTTCTCTTGATTGAAGGTCCCAATGATAATGGAATCTACATTGGAAATCTTCACAATTTTTTATAATACATAAAGTAGTAGCAGAAACCCATAGACTTGGGTGCATACTCTGATAGACACTACTCATTATATTTTCCTTCTTTGAGTATTGCAATACTAATAATACTTATCATTATTATATAAAGAAAATAAAATATTCAAGAGAAGTGTGCTTAAGCACATTAATTTATAACAACAACCAAGTTTTGGTGTACTAGAAAAAACATTAACAGAGATCAATCTTTGCACCTAATTGGAAAGTGCTAAATCAGTGTTATTGTTGTTGTTGGTTAATAGGCAACACTATTTAAACCACCAGGTGTGCACTCAGAGATTTATACTGCCAGTATAAATAAGAGATAATTTAAATGCCCAAGCACACTGGCGCTTAAACCCTGAAGTTAACCAAAAAAACTTCAGAAGAAAAAAATAAATTAAAATATATGCCTGTGTAAATACATAACTAAATAAATAAATAAAATTTAGTATGGATTTTTCTATAATTCATAAATCAAGTATATGAGATCAGATGTAGGCAGATTCCTGTGAGGATCTTTGGTACAATATTCACAATTGGATAATATGTTTTTATTTCATCATTTCTCTTTTCTTCTTTTTCTTAAAACTTGCTGACATGCAAACACTGAGAAAATATACTACTACTAGAACTACTCTATAGGAAGTACTCAGACTAGTACTATACACATTTGAACACAATGGACCCCTAGCAAAATAAAGACATGAAAACAAAAGGATAAAACCTAGCAACATGAATGTCCACTTGTTAAAACAAGGCAACAGAGCCCCACATAACAAAACTAACTGAACACCACTCTATCCATCAACCCTATCAATAAATGTGAATAGCTGTCACTCTTTACTGAAGAGACACAGGCTGACAGACTAGATTAAGAAAAGAAAAAAGGAAAAACCAAACAAACAAAAAAAAAACAAGTATATGCTGCCTTTACGAATCACATCTAACTCACAAAGGCAAATCAAGACTCAACATATGGGGCTGGAAAACAATATTTCAAGCACATGGAAACCAAAAGAAGAAAGGAGTTGACATTCTTATTGCAGATACAATTGACTGTAAAGCAACAAAATAAAGACACACAAAGCTGGATATCATGTACTGGCCAAGGAAACAATCCAACAAGAAGATATTTCAATCCTAAATATTTATGCACCCAACTTAAACATTTCCAGATTTATAAAGTAAACCTTACTTGGTCTGGACAATATAATAAACATCACCATAATAGCCAGGTCCTTCAATATCCCACTGACAGATAGATCGTCCAAGCAGAAACTAGGCAGAGAAATAATGAACCTAAACAAATGGGCTTAACAGACATATACGAAACATTTCATCCCAATAATACTGAACAGAGAATCTTCTGATCAGATCATGGGTTATTCTCCAAGGTAAATCATATCCTAAGTCACAATTCAAACCTCATTACATTAAAAAAAAATGGAAATTATAATTTGTCTTTTCAAACCATGATGGAAAAAAGGTAAACTCAATTCCATGAGAAAAACTCATCCTCATACAAAGTCATAAAAACTGAACAAGCTATTGATTAATGATAGCTGGATCATGGGGGAGATAAAGAGGGAAATCATTAAATTCCTTAAAATGACAATGAAGCTATAAGCCATCAAATCCTGGGTGATATTACAAAAGTAGACCTAAAGGGAAATTCATCATATTAAATGCCCACACCAGAAATTAGAAAGAATGCAAATCAACTGTCTAATGAACCAACTCAAGGACTTGGAAAAGGAAGAACAATTCAATTCTAAGTCAAGTATAAGAAATGATATAACCAAAATTGGATCAGAATTAAATGGAATTGAGAATGTACACAAATCTGTAGCATTCATATATGCTAATTACAGTTTAGAATGGTCGTGGCTGTCAGGGCCCGGGACTGGCCAGGTCTCAGGTGGATTACTTAGGTTCCTGACACGACTGCTAAGCTACCTTGCTCAGAACAATTTCTCTTAGGTGCCTGAGGGCTATCTACTTTAGCTGATGGTGGGGGGAGGGGGAGAGATAGTCTTTGAGAGAGTGAAGCAGTCTTAGAATGGATAGATGTTAGTCTTTAGCAGAACTTTGTAATCATCAGCAGAGAGACGCAGTGCTGGTGTACTGCAGGCAGGAGAGAAGACAGAGTCAGAGTAAGTGAGTCCATGATAGAATGCGCATGCTCTTTGGTTGCCTGCTCCTCCAGCCTAATATAAGGCTGATCTCGTGCCTCTCAACACCACAGGTGTAGAGACTGCCAATTCTCGTCTCCCAAGCTCTCATGCTTGTTAGGGGAGCTAAATCCCTCTCCATGCCCTTTTCACCAAGGTGATCCATTGTTGAGCTATACAGGTATTTCTTATAACTCTCACTCCTCCTAGCTATAGGCTACACAGGGGGCTACATTTTGCCTCTTGTCCCTTCAAGCAGTCAACAGAAAAAAGCAGGAAAAAAGAAAGGCAGGCCAGAAAGACCTTCAGCAAAAAAACAGGTCAGTGAGACCTTGGTGGTGGTGAGGAGGGTGGGAAACAGACAGAGAAAAAAGAAAGGCAGGCCAGGAAGACTGTTGGCAAAAGAACAGACAGAAAAAAAGCAGAGAAAAGAAAGGCAGGTCAGTGTGTTATCATGGCAATTTAGATAGCTCCCAGTTAAAACTATCTGAAAATACACAAAAGGGGGGAAATGTGGAGACACCTGAAAAGACACATCTTGGTAATGAGGGAATGGGGAAACGATTGGTCTCTTGTTAAAAAGCACAAGAGCAATCAAGCATACATATCATTGCTTGGCATTCTCCACACCTGTGGTGTAAATAGCTATGGGATCACTTCTATAAATAGCCATGGAAGAAGTTAGTCAGGGCTCCTACTAATACTGACTGCTACACTTTTGAGGCACTCTGGCACCTCCCACCTGACTGAAACAACAGGCTTTTCAGCATCTACAGGGAGCCATTCTATGAGCGAGCTTGTACAGTGGTCCCTGTCCTAGCCTCCCGGCTCCAACAATGCAGACTAAATTGCTGTGATCTCATACCTAAATTTGAATGAATGAGGAGTTTCTTCCTATAGATAAGCAAAGAATGTAGTTTCTTGAGATGGAATCTACTGTTAGTGAAGGTGCTATTCATATTGTTGAAATTACAACAATGATTTAGAATATTATAAACATAGTTGATAACACAGTAGCTAGGTTTGAGAGAATTGACTTTAATTCTACCCAAAGTTCTACTTTGGGTAAAATGCTTTCATACAGCCTTGTCTAATCCAAAGAAATCTTTCCTGAAAGAAGGAGTCAATTGATATGGTGACAATTTCAATGCTGTCTCATTTGATGGTAGGGCAAAGATTATGCCTCAGTGAATATTTTTAGCATTTTACACAATAATGTATTTAAATTGTTTAATTAAATAATAACATTTGTACAACTTTTTCAGTTGCTCATCATACTGTCTTAAATTTATAGAATGTATAATGATCAAGTTGAGGTAGTTGAATATCCAACATCTCAATTACTTACCATTTCTTTGTGTTGGGAATATTTCAAGTCCTTGCTTCTATCTTTTGAAATCTACAATATATTGTCATTAACTATAGTCAGCCAACTCTACTAACTAGTCTATCTTCATTAGAACTTTTCCCTTCTATACAATCGAATGTTTTTGCCCATAAATCAACCCTGTTTCATCTCCATACCACTACCCACATACTTCTTAGACTCTGATTCTTATCATTCTACTCTCTAGCTCCATGTACTCACATTTTTAGCTCCCACATGAGTAAGAACATGGTTTATTTGTCTTCTTATGCCTAGCTTATTCCATTTAATATAATAACCACCAGTTTAAGCTATTTTGCTGCAAATGACATGATTTTACACTTTTTATAACAACAGAGTATTCCTCTGTGTTTATATACCACATTCCACATTATGTTTTCCCATTTGTCTGTTAGTAGACCCTAAGGTTGGTTTTATATCTTTGATATTACAAATAGTGCTGTGATAAATATGGGGTATAGGTATTTTTTGGACATATTTATTTCCTTTACTTTACATAAATAATTAGCAATAGGATTACAGGATTATATGGCAGTTCTATTTTTAGTTTTTGATAAATTTCCATATTGTTTTTCATAGTAACACTTCTAATTTACATTCCCATCACAGTGTGTCCAAGTTCTCTTTGCTCCACACCTTCACCAGTATCTATTTTTTTTTTGTCTTTATAATCATAACTATTTTGACTGAAGTAAGGTAGTATCTCACTATGGTTTTGATTTGTAATTCCCTGGCAGTTATTGATATTGGCATTTTTATATACCATTTGAGAAATGTTTATTCATATTCTTTGCCTACTTTGTGATACAGTTGTTTTTTCTTCTAGTGGTGCATTATTTGATTCCTTTTATATTCTCTATATTAATCCCTTCTCAGTTGAGTAGTTTGACAATACTTTCTCCAGTTAAACTGGTAGTCTCTCCACTTGGTTGATTGTTTACTTTTTTGTATATAAGCTCTCAGTAAAGTACTTTTAATTAAAGTCCTCACATTGTTTTTTGGGTATTTTTAGACATAATTCTTTTGCAGACCTAATATCTCTGAGATATTTCAGTGTTCAAAAACTCTTTTACTTGCTCATAAAGTTGGATGTGCTAAGGTACCAGATGCAATTGAAGATATCATATTTCTTGTCTTATAAAATGATTTTTATCTTGGGCTAATGTATTGATCTGCAGTTTATCCATGATTATTCCCCAAAGAGTAAATAAAACAGTTAAAATGTTACATACACAAATAGTATATATTTATTGATCAAAATATACTTAGATAATTACAGTGCTCTTCAGATGTGTATTGGCTGTCCTAGGCAAAGTATGAATATATAAAAGTTTCTGCTTATACATATAAATTTTAGTCAAAATATCAATTAAACACAAAACCTACAGTATTTTAGTATATAGGATTATTTTCTTGATTAGGTTCAGTGCAACTTGAAACTGAAAGCAAAGTGTTTTCCAATTATTTTTTATATGATATTAGTGATTTCCCTCTTTATTTTCTTCTAGCTTTCTTTTACTATCTGATATGTAGGTATTAAAATACTTTAACATCATGAATATAATCTGATGGTTAATTGATAATAGTGCATCAACAAAAGAGTTAAACCTCATAGAAAACATTACTTCAATGGGACAATGTTAGGAATTATAAAAATGGAAATGAAGAGTCCAAAAGAACTACAATAATACTTCTTACATAGAGATAAACAGATTAGATTCAGAAAGAGCTGAAATTACTAGATTCTTGGACAAAAATATAAATAAAAGCAACTGACTTCCATGATCACTGTTTTGGTGTTCAATAGAATGTATTTTCCTGTCATTGTTTCCTACCAACTACCTTGCCCGTGGATAAAATTAAATCTTCCTAGGAGAAAGCTAGCTACCATGAATGACATTATTTTTTCTTCCATGAGTCCCTGCTTTACATATTTTATAAGGCAATACATGGACACATGACTAGTGTCATGTGTGCACATTTATGTGTGTGTGTGTGTATGTGTGTGTGAGAAGAGAAGAGAGAAAGAGGTGAGAGAGAGAGAGATTGTATTATTAATTTCTTTTCCTGTTTAGATCGAGGCTCTTCCATTTATACTCATAATTGACCTGTGATTTTCCTGTTCCATAGATTTCTTGCCTTTTTAAAATTTTAATGTAACATTATTAAAATGTCCATACTATTCAAAGCAATCCACAGATTTAATGCAGTTGCAGTCCCCATCAAAATGACAATGTCATATTTTGAAGAACTTGAAAAAATAGTGCCTCATTTCATATGAACCATAAAAAAAAAAAAAAAAAACAGAACAGCCAATGCAATTCAAAGAAACGAAGACAAATCTGGAGGTATCATGTTATCAGACTCTAGGTAATACTACAAGTCTACAGTGATCAAAACAGCATGTTATTAGCACAAAGATAGTGAGAGTGATCTATGAAGTAGAATAAAGAACCTAGAGATGAATTCAGACATATATCACCATCTGATCTTTGATAAACTAAACAAAAGCATACACTGGGGAAAAGAATCTCTATTTAATAAATGGTGCTCGGAGAACTGGCTAGCCATATGGAGAAGACTGACATTGGACTCACATCTCTCACCACTTGGAAAAATTGACTCTCACTAGCACAGAGGATGGATACTCAGTGAGAATGTGAGTTTTAGGGTTATAATGATAAAAGTTCTATGATTTATAACAGAATGATAAAATTTCTAGAAGAAAGTGTGGGAAAAACTCATAATAACATTGGCCTGGGAAAAGATTTTTATGAAGAAGATCCCCTTGGCAATACCAAAAATAAATGAATAGGACATAAGCAAACTAAATTTCTAAAACCAATCAAACTAAAAATCTAATAATCAAATAATCTAATAATAAAACTAAAAATCTCCTGCATATCTAAGGTTAGTTACAACAACAAAGGGTACAGACAACCTTCAGAATGGGAGGAGATATTGGCATGCAACAAATCAGACAAAGGACTAATAACTAGAATGTACAGAGAACTCCAACTAAGCAACAAAAGAGTGAACAATCCTATTTATAAGTGGGCAAGAGACATGAATGGAAGACACTTCTCTGAAGAAGACAGATGAATGGCCAATAAACACATGAAAAAATGCTCATCATTTCTATTCATCACAAAAATGCATATCAAAACCACCCTATGATATCACCTAACCTCAGTGAGAATAGCCCACTTTACAAAATCTCAAAGCTGCAGACATCTAGTATGGATGAGGTGAGAAGAGAACACTTTCACACTATTGGTGAGATTACAAATTAATACAACACCATGAAAAGAAGTATGGAGAATCCTTAAAAAGCTAAAAGTAAATCTTGCATATGATCTTACAATCCCATTACTAGGTATCTACCCAGAAGTGAAAAAATAATCACTTTACCAAAATAACATTTTCACTGGAATGCTTATCATGGTTCAATTCACAATGACCAAGATATAGAATCAATCCAAGTGTCCATCAACTCATGAATAACTTAATAAACTGTAGTATATAGAATACTATTCAGCCATAAAAAAGATGGAGACTACATTTTCTTCATTAATGTAGATGGAGTTGAAGAACATTCTTCTTAGTTAAGTATCATGGAACAGAAAAGAAGTATTCAGTCTATGCAAAACTAATATGAAAACAATAGATAAACAACTACACCCCCATATGAAAGAAAAACACAATTAAATTCAAGTGGGGTGGGAAGGGAGAGGAGTGAAAGTGGCGAGGGAACGGGGAAGGGGGATTGGTAAACTCTTACCTAGTGGGCACAATGTAAGGGTATACAGTATATGCCTGGTTGGAAGGTTTTACTACAAATTTAACTTTACCAAAAAATGCAAACAATGTACCCTAATCATATGTACCCTCATATTAATCTTAAATGAAAAAATAAATATGTAAATGTGATATTAACTTTAGTGAAATATTCCTTTTCAAGTCTTTGTAAAAGTATACATAATATTGGGATTAACTTTGCTTATATGTTTTCTTAATCTTGCTAATAAAATAGGAAAGTTTGGGGAAGGGATGTTGATAAAATAAGCATTTGAAAGTACATTAAAGTATTTTTATTTTGGCTGGCCAATATCTATAATTTATACTTTCATGGATTTTACTTTTATTTTTTCTAGGGTTAAAATATATAAAATGCTTCATGGTATTTTCTAATTATATATATATATATATATGTATTTTTTTTTTTTTTTGTAGAGACAGAGTCTCACTTTATCGCCCTGGGTAGAGTGCCGTGGCGTCACACTGCTCACAGCAACCTCCAGCTCTTGGGCTTAAGCGATTCTCTTGCCTCAGCCTCCCTAGTAGCTGGGA
>CAUYON010086814.1:0-12054 GCA_963573935.1 Arctocebus calabarensis
TTTTTTTGTAGAGACAGAGTCTCACTTTATCACCCTTGGTAGAGTGCCATGGCATCACACTGCTCACAGCAACCTCCAGCTCTTGGGCTCAAGCGATTCTCTTGCCTCAGCCTCCCGAGTAGCTGGGACTACAGGCGCCCGCCACAGCGCCCGGCTCTTTTTTTGTTTTTGCAGTTCGGCCGAGGCCGGGCTTGAACCCGCCACCTTCGGTATATGGGGCCGGCGCCCTACTCGCTGAGCCACAGGAGCCACCCTATAGTTCTCTTTATAGAGATCTTTCACATCCTTTGTTAGGTAAACTCCCAAATATTTCATCTTCTTTGGCACTACTGTGAAAGGAATAGAGCCCTTGAAGGGATCCCTGGATAAAGCCCACTTGGTCATAGTGTATAATTTGTTTGATGGGTTGTTGGAGTCTGCTGGTTAGTATCTTGTTAAATATTTTTGCAGCAATATTCATTAGTGATATTGGTCTATAGATTTCTTTTCTTGTTGGGTCTCTCCCTGGTTTAGGGATCAAGGTGATATTTGCTTCATAGACTACTCTACTCTATTCTTAATCTCATCTATGTTCCAGCTATCCTTCAGCATAAGGTTATTTAGCTTCCAAGTTTTTTCGACTTGGCTATTGTTGGTATACATAAAGGCTACAGATTTATGGGTGTTGATTTTGTAGCCTGAGACATTGCTGTGTTCCTTGATCACTTCTAAAAGTTTTATAGTAGAATCCCTGGTGTTTTCCAGATATACAATCATATCATCAGTGAACAGTGAAAGTTTGATCTCTTCTGACCCTATGTGGATACCCTTGATCACATTTTCTTCCCTGATTGCAATGGCTAAAACTTCCATTACGATGTTGAAGAGCATTGGAGACAATGGGCAAATTTGCCTTGTTCCTGATCTAAGTGGAAATGGTTTCAATTTAACTCCATTCAATATAATATTGGCTGTGGGTTTGCTGTACATGGCCTCTATCAGTTTAAGAAATGTCCCTTCTATACCAATTTTTGTAAGTGTTTGATCATGAAGGGATGCTAGATATTGTCAAAAGCTTTTTCTGCATCAATTGAGAGAATCATATGTTCTTTATTTTTTAATTTGTTTATGTGCTGGATTACATTTATAGATTTACGTATATTGAACCAGCCTTGAGATCCTGGGATAAAGCTCACTTGGTCATGGTGTATAGATTGTTTGATGGGTTGTTGGATTCTGTTTGTTAGTATCTTGTTAAATATTTTTGCATCAATATTCATTAGTGATATTGGTCTATAGGTTTCTTTTCTTGTTGGGTCTCTCTCTGGTTTAGGGATCAAGGTGATACTTGCTTCATAGACTGTGTTAGGTAGTATTCCTTCTTTTTCTATATTTTGGAAGATTTTTAGTAATATAGGTACTAGTTCTTTAAAAGTTTGGTAGAATTCTGACGTGAAACCATCTGGTCCCGGGCTTTTCTTTTTAGGGAGATTTTGTTTGATGCTATTTCAGAACTTGATATAGGTCTGTTCAAGATTTCCACTACATTCTGGCTAAGTCTTGGTAGGTGGCATGCTTCCAAGTATTAGTTGATTTCCTTTAGATTTTCATATTTCTGAGAGTAAATTTTCTTGTAATATTCATTAAGGATTTTTTGAATTTCTGAGGGGTCTGTTGTTATTTCGTCTTTGCCATTTCTGATTGATGAAAATAGTGATTTTACTCTTTTGTCCTGATTAGGTTAGCCACAGGTTTATCTACTTTATTGACCTTTTAAAAAAACCAAATTTTTGATTTATTGATCTGTTGTATAATTCTTTTGTTTTCAATTTCATTTAATTCTGCTCTCATTTTGGTTATTTCTTTCCTTCTGCTGGGTTTGGGGTTAGAATGTTCTTCCTTCTCCAGTTGCTTAAGATGTCCCATTAAGTTGTTAACTTCCTTTCTTTCCGTTTCCTTGAGGAAGGCTTGCAGTGCTATCAATTTCCCTCTTAGGACCGTCTTTGCAGTATCCCAGTGGTTCTGATAATTTGTGTCTTCATTGTCAGTTTGTTCTCAAATTTCGGTAATTTCCTTCTTAATCTCGTCTATGTCCCAGCTATCCTTCAGTATAAGGTTATTTAGCTTCCAAGTTTTTGTATGAGTATGCACATTCCTGTTGTTATTGAGTTCAACTTTTATTCCATGATGGTTGGAGAAGATGCAAGGAATAATTTCTATTCTTTTAAATTTGCTGAGAATAGACTTGTGACCTAAGATGAGATTGATTTTGGAGTATGTTCCCTGTGGTGCTGAGAAGAATGTGTATTTAATTTTATTAGAATGAAATGTTCTGTAGATGTCTGTTAAATCCAGTTGTTGAATGGTTAAGTTTAAACCTAAAATTTCTTTACTTAGCTTCTTTTTTGGAGGATCTATCCAACACTGCTAAAGGAGTATTAAAATCTCCAACTATTATAGAGCTGGAGAAATCAAGTTCCTCATGTCTATTAGAGTTTTTCTTATAAATTGAGGTGAATTCTGGTTGGGTGCATAAATATTAATAATTGAAATCTCATCATATTGAGGGGTACCTTTAACAAATATGAAATGTCCATCTTTATCCTTCTTTACTTTGGTTGTGTCAAAATCTTTGGTCATTTTGTATTTGAATTCGTTCAGTTCATGAGACATCTTTTGGGTCATCTTTTGGATTCCTGCTTGAAATTCTAATTCCATCTTTTCCTCCATTGCGCTGATCTTATTTGCTATTCAGACTCTGAATTCAATTTCTGACATCTCAGCCATTTGCTTATGCAAGGGATCTTGTGCTGTATCTTCCTTGTTGTTCCTTGGGGGGTTGATCTAGTCTGATTATTCATATTGCCAGAGTTTTTCTGTTGATTCCACCTCACAATTATTTTTCACTGTTGCCTATGACTGTGTTCAGATTGGAACTGCACAGGAGTCCCGGTGGAGTTTCTGGCCACTGCTGGCAGCAGACCAAGGCCCGGCAGGGCACCAAGTGGGCTGTGTGGGAGTCCCTGCGGAGTTCCTAACTGCTGTGGGCAGCAGGCCGAGGCCCGGTGGTGTGCTGGGGACCCTGAATCGGAGGGAATGAATTGGAGCCGCGCTGGGGTTCCTGCTGACTCCCTGGCTGGCAGGTGGTGGGCCTGGTGGGGGCGAAGCGTAGCCTCTTTGTTCCCAGTGGAGTTCCTGGCCTAGGGGCTGGTGGGGGCTCAGTGGAGCCCCAGAGTCTTTTACCTGGTGGGCCACCTGGTCCAGCAGACAGAGGGTGTGGTTGCTGCTCAAGTCCTCCTCCCTCAGTTGCAGCAGAGGTCTGGCTTCTGGTGCATCAGATAAGGGGGGAAGGGTGTCCTGGAAGTTCAGAATGGCGGAAAACTGTAGTTCAGTTATTCTGCCTGAAACTTGGTTTTTTGGAGTCACAGCTTGAGTCAGCAGAAGTTATCTGCAATTATCACTTCTCTCTCTCAGCTGAGCTCCCAGTCTTCAGCTCAATTGGGTAGTTTCTGGAGGTTATCTTTCCTTTGGACAGGAGCCTCTGTCGGAAGCTGCTTCCAGTTGGCCATCTTGCCCCTCCCTACCGCAATTTCTTTATTCATTCACCTGTTGGTGGACACTTATGTGATTCCATATCTTATCTATTATGACCAGTGCTACAATAAACATGGGTGTGCAGGTATCTTTTCAATGTACTGAATCCCCCTCCTTTGGTTGTATACCCAGCAGGGAGATTGCCAGGTCATATGGTAGCCCTGTTTTTAGTGTTATGAGCAAAGTCAGTACTGTTCTCCACAGTGGTTGCATTACGTCACATTCTCACTCACAATGTATGGAGTGTCCCCTTTTCTCCAATCCTCAGCAGCATTTGTTATTGCCTGGCTTTCTGATTAAAAAGCCATTCTAATGGGGATGAGATGATACCTCATTGTTGTCCTCATTTGCATTTCTCTGATGACTAAGGACATTGAGAATTTTTTGATATGCCTGTTGGAAAATTGTATTCTTTTGAGAAATATCTATTCAGATTACCTGCCCAGTTTTAAATTGGATTTAGTTTTTCCCTATGGAGTTGTTGGAGCTCTTGTATGCTGGTTAATAATCCCTGTCAAACAGGCAAGTTGTAAACATATTCTCCCACTCTGTAGGTTGTCTCTTCACTGGGTGGATTATTTCTTTGGCTGTGCTGAAGCATTTTAGCTTGATGTGATTCCATTTGTCCAGTTCTGCTTTGGTTGTCTGAGCGTTGGGCCTATTATTCAAGAATTCCTTGCCCAGACCAAAGTCCTGAGTCATTTCCCCACCATTTTCTTTAAATGATTTCATAGTTTCAAGTCTTAGACATAATCTTTAAATCACTTTGATTTTATTTTTGTTTATGGTGAGAAATAAGGGTCTCATTTTATTATTGTACTAGTGTGGATAGCCAATCTCCAGCAATATTTATTGAAGAGAGTGCTCTTTCTCCACCATATATTCTTGACCCCTTGGTTGAAGGTAAGTTCACTACAGATGTGTGGATCTGCTTTTCTGCCAAAACCATGCTGTTTAGGTTACTATGCCTCTGTAGTGTGATTTGAGGACAGGTAACGGGAGTCCTTCAATTTTGTTAGTTTTTCTCAAATTTGTTTCTTTACAGTTGTTTCTAGGGAGTTAAAACTGGCACAAATCTAAAATCTCAACTTCCAGAAGACAGAGATGAGGATACTTTATATTTTGTAAAATATCCTGCTAAGACTTTAAAAATGAAGCCATTCATAGCTATGAGCTGAAACCTAAGTCAACCTTAGGAACATCTGACAAGGGTTTCCCTGACAACCTGTTCAGGGTGTATGAGGTGTTGTGGCTACGAATAATGCCCAGTCTTTTACTTCAAATTTAACAGCAAATTTCATTAAGATGAAGGCGAGGCCACTGGCTACTATGGTCGTTGAAAAATCTGGGCATAAAACCCTCACTTTCCTGACTTTATTGCCCTCTCTTCAGGTCACAGGATAATGTCCTTGCTGAAAGGTTTCATCTTCTTTTCTCACTGGGCCCCCAGGTGCTTCCCACTCATTTCAACTCTTGAAAAGAGAGCAAAGAAATTTTTTAATGGTGCAGCCTTAAACACATATACTATGTATTCACATGTATTTCTGTTCTTTGCTTACAGCTTGTTTTGGACAGTTGAAATTGCGAAAGCCTGAGATATTAATTTATGAGGAAAAAATAAAAAAAGTCCAAGTATTGTACAGGGTGATATCTACTCACTTACTGAAGCACAGCCTGAGACACTTTTCTCAACATCACCTGGTCAAGTTCAACAAGTTTCTGTGGCCCAGAGTGATATTCCTGGATTCATATTGACCTGTAATATAATTCCCAGGAAGAGGAGATTGGGTATTTATGAGCTTGCTAGAATCACAGTGATGGATGCCAAGATGACACAGAACCCCTCTCAGGCCTGTGCCCACTGATTTCTATTCCACCCAGACTGGGCTGGGATTTCCGGTTGGCCTCCTCCCCCAGCACTTCCCCTCAAGGTTCTGACCTTGGATAATGTTCAGTCACTCAGACCTACAGAAATCAGAAGGCTATGTGTCTCTATCCCAAGATTTCCTGTACGTTTATGTGACTCACACTCAAAGACTGGATCAGTAAGCATCAGAAAAGGTGCTGGTTGACTCACACATTTTTTATACTCATCAGAATAATTTTGCAATGTAATTGTTTTTTTCAATCTAGTATGAGCTGCCCATGCTTAGGCATTTGTCTGCAATTTACACTTCTTCCTTTGAGAGTGGCATGCTCATGGTCTCTTTTAGACTACCACCTCTCTCAGTTTTTCTCTGCATTTTCTTAGTTAAATCCTTCATGGCTCTTGAAATATAGACAACTCCTAAGACTTCTGATCAGAGCCATGGTCTTGGAATTCAAAAAAAACAAAAAACCCTGAAGATAAAATGGGACCAATCAGGCTTCATTGCATCTAGATGCAAAGGATAATTAAATGATAGATCCAAGTAGTAATAGCTTAGAATTCCCATTAACAAAAAGCGCTTTCCAGAAATAATGTCCATCCAGCCTATAATCCTTTCCAATTGGTTGTGAGCAACTATGGGTGGACAGTTACCCCTTGTGAGCAATTCACACCTTCATCCTTGGGGGCAGCGGCCATGTCTGCTCATGGGATTTAGGCTGGAACAAGTGGGATCTGGAGTGGCAGGGGTTAGGAGGCCCTGTACTGAGCCTTTGAAACTGGACTCTTTATCTGAGCCTGGTCAGATGCAGAACTGCCTCCAAGAGGCCCTTCCTTCAGCATGTCAGAGAACCTGATTTTTTTTTCTTGATATAGTTG
Organism: Arctocebus calabarensis; assembly: GCA_963573935.1. Lineage (NCBI taxonomy): Eukaryota > Metazoa > Chordata > Mammalia > Primates > Lorisidae > Arctocebus > Arctocebus calabarensis. The sequence continues at coordinate 6,320 of CAUYON010086814.1, forward strand.
AAATAAGGAATCTATTCTTTCATGGGAGATAGAATTCTACAAATTACCTCTGTGGTTCCAGGAGAGATAAGAAAATATTTCAGAACATATTTTCTCATTTGCCTTGGACATCAAATAGTAAAAGTGGGTTTTGGAAAATGGAGACTTGTTTACATTTCTCAAGGACAGCTGTGTTGGCACAGTTACGTTTTTCAGTTATCAAAGTGCTTCCTCCTTCTAGAAATATTTTCCCAAATTACTAACATACAAGCCCTCTGTTGGTGAGAACAGAAGGGCCTTTACTTTGATGCAATCTATAAGCAGTTTCAACACAATAGAACACCTGGGAATTAAAAAAAAAAAGCCTAACTATCTGAATACTTTTTCTGGTAAATTAGAAAAGTAGTAGGCTGACCAAATGGGCTGGCTCCTTTTTTTCTCCTGCTCTTATCCTTCCCATTTTCTGTGGATGCTTTTTAATATTTCTCCCTTGGTGGAAAACAGGCATTTAGGAGGTCAATGTTCAGGTATTAATAAAAATGACAAACTATTAGACTTCACAAAATCTATGTTCAAGAATTTCTAAAGAAAGGAAAAAAAAAAAAGAATCCCTAAAGGAGCCCAGGAGATCAATTTGGCAGAACAAATTTGTTAAACTTCTGATCATGTCATGTCATGAAGATAGAAGAAGTCTAGGATTTTTGCAGGAGCTGAGACTAGTGTAACAGTGAAGGCTGGATCAAGATACTTGAAGCAGGGAGTTAGCTCATGGTAACTCCCATGGTAAGTAAGTTTTAAAAATATTTCTACCATAGTAATGAAAAAGTGATATACAATTTTTAGGCAATCAACCTTTTTGACTCTGTGACATTTTTTAGCCTCAGTGTATAAGAATTTTTTAGGTACAGACTGCTGGGTATGGAAAGAAAATGATTTTGTAAGTGATTTCTTCCCTTTCCTGTGTGTAAGCAGAGTGCAGTTCTACTTTTAGAATACACACACACGGACACACACAGGGTAGACTCAGACTGGAAATTAAAGTGTAATAAAGGTTACATCTCTAAACTACTGGTGAAAGTTATTGATTCAATATATCTTTTGTACGTCTTTTGAGTGAGAGATATCAAAATGATATCGCTCTTTAATTGCTTCTCCTCTCTATTTTGACATGTCCTGGTAACCTTCCAAATCTACAACATGAATTTTGATTGCATCCCAAACAACAATGCAGTAAATGAAATTAATTCTTAGAGTAAATAGATATGGAATGTCAACACATGCACCTCTGGTTGTGCTAGTTTCGTAAGCTGGGCTGAGACCAGTCAAAATCCATGTATTGTAACTCTTGTATGTCTAGAGATGGCAGATTTTAACAGAATTTGCAAGTTCAATGAACCATTTCAACTCCAAGTTCAATGAGAAGAATCTTCATGGCTTTACATCTTCATTTGTTCATTCATTCTCTCAACAAATGTTTATTGAAAACAGTTTTGACTTGGATGTTGAAGATAAAAGGGTAAATAAGACACAGTCCCAGTGCTCGCAAACTACCAGCCTGGTGAATGTGTACTTTAGATTTTTACCGTGACTGGGCTCCGCCTTTGTTCTTTGGCTTGTGGCTGCCAATGAAGGAGAAGGTCTTGGGTTCATAAGCTCATGTCCTTCCTTTGAGTAGAAGTTACTGACTATAAAAGCTATATATTGTGTTGGAAGAAATTAATCAAATGGGTCAGTATTATCCTTTAAAGAGGGAATTTATCTTAGCTAATGCTTATTGAGAGGCAGACACCATGCTGAATAGTTTCGGTGCCTTCTCTTATTCCTCAGCAACCATATCTAGGAGTTCCACTTACTTCCATTTCACAGATGAGGAAACTGGGCCTTAGCAAAGTTCAGGTACTTTCCTAGTCACATGACTAGTTCCTGCTAGGTGGGCAGAGTTTGGCATCTAGCTGAGACTTGTCTATGCCAAAGTGCGTGGTCTGGCCCATTAGCTTATGTTCCAGTCCCACTTGTGTAGCCTAAACTTTCAAGTAGATTCATTTTTATTTATTTATCTATTTTGAGACAGTTTCTCTCTGTTGCCTTGGGTAGCGTGTCAGGGTGTCATTGTAGCTCACACCAACCTCAAACTATTGGGCTTAAGTGTTCCTCTTGACTGAGTCCCCCAGGTAGCTGGGACCACATATGCTCTCCACAAGGCCTGTCTAATTTTTCTATTTTTAGTAGAGACAGGGTCTTGCTCAGCTTAGCCTGGTCTCGAACTCCTGAACTTGAGCAATCCACCTGCTTTGGCCTCCCAGAATGCTAGAATTACAGGCTTGAGTCACTGTGCCTGGCCTCAAATAGCCTCTTTAACTGACTATTTAATTAACAGCTCACAATCTGTACTACTCTTCATAAATGAACCCAATTTTTCTGGTTCTAATTACACTGAAATTACCTGCCTTTCCTCCAAGATGATAAAATTCACATTTGATATGCAGGTATTAAATGTTCAAAATATAATTCTTAGTATATTTCTATGGAATGGTGAGTCATTTGGATACTGTTCTACTCAATTTCCTTTCTGTGTTGGTATCAAATACGCAGAAATATTGAAGGTGGCAAAGGAGGTATAGCAGGTGTACAAAATGATGTTAGTAAATAATGACTCAGACCTGCCTAGGATCCTCTGATGAGCTGTATAGAATTTCAATTCAATGCTTTGGAAACTGTAAAGGTGTTTTCAAGTCAATCATGAGTGATATGCTTAAGAGATCATCTTTAAATTCATGTTCTGTAACAACTCACCTCGTCTACTATCAGTGGGAAGTTGCCCACTGTGAATCCTGATTCTGTGAAGAATTTCCTTTAAAATCAATCTAGTTTCTCATTCCTCGATACACATGAATCACAGAAAACTTGTACATCACTTCAAAAGAATGTTTATTAAACATTTAAACATAAGAATCTTACTGTTTCTTCCCAAAAATTGTGGAAATATTAATTTACTCTAAATTGCACTCTAGACAAAGAACTTAATTCATGTAGAAAATCATTTAAAGGAGCAGCTTTAGAAGATATTTCTAAATGAATGAAGTTGTTCTATACAGGTGGAAAGTGATTAAAAAATGAAAAAAGTGTTCTGAAATATTTACCTTTATTAGAATAAAATTAATTAATTTTCTCAGCCAAGATCATGAGAAAAGGTAAAATCTGACTCTTGAACATACTTGACGGGAGAAGAGATAGAATCCAGGTTTCCCAGGAAAAATAGGGTTTCTTCTTCATTTCCTGATTATGTTCACATCTACAGTGATTTTGTTTGAGCTATAGTTTGGATTAATGTCATCAGGGCCAATATTTATGTATTTATATACATACTGAGAAACAAGCGCAAAGAGAAATTTTTATACTCTTTTCGGGTGCTGGGTGTATGGATGGCAGTGTTTGAAGAACTTTGGCCCTGGCACAAAGCTCACCATCACAGGTGTGTTTTCTTTGTTTTGCAGTGTAGAGTAGGAAGGGAGGCAGACAGGTGGGTGTCGGTTCAAGGGTCCCTCCTGGCCTGGTCACTAACCATGTAGGATCTCCAGGGAGGTGGGCTGACTCAGTTCAGGCCTTAGGAGTCCAGAATCTTCCTGCTCTGGACCTTAACAAGGAGCTTGGAGTCACTGCAGATCCTTAAATGAGGTGACATTTGCATCCCATTTATGTCTCTATGTTGGAGGTTTTGTAAACAAGGTTAGGCTAGATATTTCACTCATTCAATTCTACATCTAAACAGTGGATAAAAGTGAAAAGAAAATCTGCTAACCTGGTCACTTGGTTGTAAAGGATTAAAAAGTACAGTGATGAACCTCAAATGTCAGCATATTTCGTGGCATGGCCACGTTCCAGGATGACATGTGCTATTTGCTTATCTATTCCTCCTTAGAATTAAAGTGGCAGTTTTGCCTAGAAGAGGAAGCACTCCACCCAAAGCTTCTCCAGCCTAGTAGATCCACTGAGAGGAAAGTTTTCAGAGAATTTTCCCAAAGGTAAGAGAGCATTGAAAAAAATAAAAGAGAGTATTTATTTTGTTTTCCTTAGTGGTGGAGATTGTTCGAAATTAACTCATTCTTTGAAAGGTGAGTTTCTGATTCTCTTTATTCCATGGACTCAGTGTGAAATTGTGCAATCCCATTATATAATGGTGACACGGATACCACACTTAAGTTCTCTGAGAGGTGGTTTAAGGAAAGTGTGGTGCAGCACAAGGCAAGGATTGGATTCTGGAATTTGACTCCTGGGGCTCCCACTTTCCATGGGACTGTCCTTTAGCAAGTTCTTTTTGTATCCAATGGTTCCTTTATACAAATTACAAAAATGTTAGCTCATTGTACGAGAATGGGAAATTGCACAAAAATTAAAAATTAAAATGTAATGTGGGCAGTCATTATTATCATCATTGTATTATATTTCTATTCATTCATTTCATGTGCTCCTACTGTATTTTTGTTTTATAAGGTTGAAATCATAGTAGATTGGTAATAACAGATCTGGCTTTTTTGAGTTCATACTTTTTCATGAATATTCTTTTCAAATGTCCCTAATATTAGTCAATAACTGAGCAAGTATGGAAATTTCTGATTTCTCCTTGATCTGTACAATGAAGGTTGTCTATCTGAAGTGGATGTTTTAAGAATTAAATAAAATTAAATATGGAAATTATCTACCATAATGGCAAGATTTCAAAATAGTGTCCATTAAAGTCTTTATAAGTTCATGAATGTAGATAAGTGTATTAACCACCATCTAATCTACATCTCACTTCAGAAATAAATGTAACTATTTGCAAAATCCTTTCTATTCCTACAACTAATTATACTTACTTCTAAACTAATTAAGACATATTATGCGTAATGTCAAATGTTATCTGCCTAAATCCAAGGTGATCCCTCATTTTCCAGTAGAAATATCCAGAAGGTTAAAGAAGATTTTTTTCTGCCACATGAATAAATCAGCTTACAGAAATACAGACTAATATGGCAAAAAACTACTTATAATATTTTATGTCATAATTGGATTGTACCTACGAAGTTAAAAATTATATCAACATAAATATAAATTGAGACATATGGCTTTTTTTGTCCTTGTATTTCATTACAATTTTGTTCATACTTTTCTGGTGCATCTGAAACATTTGGCTTAGAGCAACTTTGTAAGTTACTTGAAGTCTGAGTGCCTACTCTGGAATCCCTGTGTGATGAAGTTCCTTAATATGTTATTCCAGGAAAAATATATCCACTCCCCAAATAAAAGGAAATCAATTTTTCATTTCTTCTGTTGTTCTATATAAGTGTAAAGTGATTATAAGCTTACAATCTTAGAGACCTTAGCCCCAAGTAATAATTACCAAAGTGATTTTAAGCTTCATTCCTTTTTTCTTTTACCAGTGCTATCTCCAAAACAGCACGTAGCATTTTGTTTTTATTTATTTATTTATTTATTTATTTATTTATTTATTTATTGAGACAGAGCCTCAAGCTGTCATCCTGGGTAGAGTGCTGTGGCATCACAGCTCACAACAACCTCCAACTCCTGGGCTCAAGCGAGTCTCCTGCCTCCGCCTCCCAAGTAGCTGAGACTATAGGCATCCGCCACAACGTCCGGCCATTTTTTTTTTTTTTTTTTTTTTTGTGGTTGCTGCCTTCATTGTTGTTTTGGTGGGCCCAGGCTGGATTCAAACCTGCCAGCTCAGGTGTACGTGCCTGGCGCCTTAGCCCTTTGAG
>CAUYON010086815.1:0-47739 GCA_963573935.1 Arctocebus calabarensis
CTCTTGCCTCAGCCTCCCGAGTAGCTGGGACTACAGGCGCCCGCCACAACACCCGGCTAGTTTTTTGTTTTTTTGTAGTTGGGCCAAGGCCGGGTATGAACCTGCCACCTTCAATTTATGGGGCCGGCGCCCTACTCGCTGCACCACAGGCGCTGCCCCTGGTGCTGTGTTTTGATTGGAATAACATCCCTGTATTCTGAATGATGAGAAAAAAACTATTTTGGAGTTACAGATACTCAGGCTTTCCATCAGCATGATTTGCAATCTCTGTCTTTGTCATCTTGTATCTATCAATTACCTGTATCCTCAGATTTTCTGCCAACACCTACGTCTTCAATGAGATAGAAAAGAAAGAGAAAGGAATTTTTAAAACAGGTGGAAGCCTGAACCAAGGGACACAAGAATTTTTGAGACATTTCGAGGAAACTCAGCTTACGTTTTTGTCATAAATACATTACGATTTCAACATTTGGTTAAGGAAGTGGTGGGGACTCAGTGGCCACCACACACTACCCTGTACTCTTCAAGTTAAGACCATGTGGGCAGTGGGGTTTTAGACTGTGGGTGTTGCCCCATGTAGTGAGCTGTGAAATTAATTTATTGGATCATGGGGAGTATTTACAAAATGAATGGTGGTAGAATAGGAGCTATTCTAGTCAGGGTCTATCACACACTTCATCTTATGGATCTTTTGTTTCTTTCATATGTGTGGGGGTGTGTGTTTGTGTTTATGGACTCCAATACAAAATGGTTGTTACAGTCAAACATTTTTTAAAACTGCTACTTTAGAGGAATTGCTTATCCAGTGATATTGCTTTATTTAAAAAATGTCCAGGGTATCTTCTTTCCTGTAGCTGACAAATTCCTAAATTCCCAAGTTCAAGCTTAGGATTTTCTTTCCCATGAACATGCTGGTATGAGTAGTGGCACCTGGGACATTGTAGGGTTCTGTGAACTTTAAAAGCTGACCTGAGGCCCTGTCATTTTTTTCCATTGGGAAAAATTCAGTTTTAGCTCCAAAGAAGGAACTTTTGGGTGAATTATTTTGAGTAGTAGTATCCTGTGCTTTCATACATTTTCTGTATCAAATAGTAAATCTTAAGACCTTAGAAGTCTGTCCTGTTCCTTTAGCTTCTTTTAATCTCTTGTCCTTTTTTTTTTTTTTTTGAGACAGAATCTCTTTAGCCCTGGGTAGAGTACCATGGCACCTTCATAGCTCACAGCAACCTCAAACTCCTGGGCTCAAGCGATCCTCTTGTCTCAGCCTCCCAAGTAGCTGCATCTACAGATGCCTACCACCATACCAGTACACCCGGCTAGTTTTTCTATTTTTTAGTGGAGATGGGCGTCTCATTCTTTTCAGGCTGGTCTCAATCTCCTAAACTCAAGTAATCCACCTTCTCAGCCTCCCAGAGTGCTGGAATTACAGGTGTGAGCCACCATATCTGCCCCCCTTTTAATTTCTAATGAAGAAGGATGAGCTATAAGAGCTCAGGGTAGCCTTGGAGAAGAACTGTCACTGAAGGACAGAGCTTCAGAGAGGGAGGCTTAGCGAGGCGCCCCATCCCAAGGCCCTTGCAGTCAGTCGAGTGTCTGCACCTCTCCGCAGGCTTGCAGGGAAGGTCATCCTTGTGCATATACAGCTGTAATTCACACAGCCAGTCCCTCTGACCATGGAAACCGATGTGGTCACAGAGCTGTCAGTGTAAGGAACTGTTCTGTACAAAGGTGAGCTGTCTCCAGATCTGCCTGCTAGTCTATGGCAGATATTTCTGAGCACCTGTCTGTGCCAGGCATTCTTCCAGGCACAGGGATATGGCTGGGAGCAAGGCAGGCAGGGTCCCTTCTTCCCTGGAGAGGCTGCTGGTGGGGCCTCTGCACACGTTGGTCCTTGGGGCATGCTTACTGGCACGGGGCTGGGCAGTACATGTAGCCTTTAGAGTGCACACAGGGCCCAAGGACCACTCTGCACCTACCTAAGTTGGGCTGGGTAGTCAGCGCTTTAAAGGCTTGTAAGAGAAACAAAAAGGAGTCTGTCTTGAGAAATGCTATAGAATCTTTAAAAAATAAACAAACAGTAGGTCATGCATGTGGCTCACGCCTGTAATCCTAGCACTCTGGGAGGCTGAGGCAGGTGGACTGCCTGAGTTCACGGGTTCAAGCAAGATCAAGACCCCATCTCTAAAAATAGCTGGGCGTTGTGGCAGGTGCCTGTAATCCCAGCTACTCAAGAGGCTGAGGCAAGATGATCACTTGAGCCCAAGAGTTTGAGGTTGCTGTAAGCTATGATGCCACGGCACTCTACCAAGGGCATCAAAGTGAGACACTGTCTCAAAATAAATAAATAAATACATAAACAAAAACCTCTCAGACTTCTGAGTGCCCCAGCTCAACAAAACAATAGGTAGGACAACAAGCTTGTTGTAAACAGCAGAAAAGATTAGGACAGTGTGCATCAAATCAAGAGTTATTGTTTTAAAAAAACCTTCTTACAGGCTCGGCGCCTGTGGCTCAAGTGGCTAAGGCGCCAGCCACGTACACCTGAGCTGGTGGGTTTGAATCCAGCCCGGGCCCGCCAAACAACAATGACGGCTGCAACCAAAAATGGCCGGGCGTTGTGGCGGGCACCTGTAGTCCCAGCTACTTGGGAGGCAGAGGCAGGAGACTCTCTCAAGCCCAGGAGTTGGAGGTTGCTGTGAGCTGTGATGCCACAGCACTCTATCCAGGCTGACAACTTGAGGCTCTGTCTCAAAAAAAAAAAGAAAAAAGAAAAAACTTCTTACAGAAACTTCCCCACCCACAAGATTTTAAACCGTTATAAAATCTATCTATGTCATACACGTCCCCAAACAACTCTACAGTTGTTTATAAGACAAATTGTGTGAAGGGAATACATGGTGATTCTCTTGGGACTAATTAAACAAACAGATTCAGAGGGAGAAAGAAGAGAAGATATAGGATAGCTAAGATGTAAAAAATGTAATTTTGGGATAACAGCCGTCAATTTTTCCACTCGAGTGTTTTCTGAAAGGCAGAGGGCAAGAAGCATCTTACGTCCTCTCAAAGCTGAGACACATTTCAACATGGAGATATTAGAAGCAAATTTGGTGCCCAAGACAGGTGCCAGATTTTAATTACAGTTGGCATTTCTGAGCATGCTTTTGGCAGAGGTGGCCATCTTGTTGGAAAAGCCATAGATTTTGACACTAGCAGTATGGGTGCCCAGTTGAGAACGATTGCAAATAATTTGCCTCCGATTTCCATCTTGTTGGTTGTGAGAGAAAACTTCAGTGGTTAATATTTAAACAAGATACTCTCTGTTCAGAGAAAACAGTTGTTCATTGGAATTATCTTGGTGGCTTAGTGTGTTGGCTCTGGTGGTAATAATTTCTATCTCAGAGCCTTTAAAACAAACCAGTTAAAACAATAAAATAAGATGTTTCATTACAAGAAATGAAGTTGGCATGCACCAGGTTTTCCATTAAGTTCCAGGTCACAGACAAATAAAGAAAGTATGTTAGGGGGAAAAAATCCTTTTTAAAAATAATTAGGGAGCTGTCTGTTTTGTTCACCAGATGGAAAATCCGTAGTTGTGGGTGGTCTGTGTTGGAGAGGGCATCTCACAATTGGCAGGACCATGCTTTTAACTTTTTAAGTCCTAGGACAGAAATCTCAGCACCACTGTTCAGAACGCTCTGAATACGCGTCAGCCCTTCTAGGCTCTGCTTTCCTGAATTTTACCAGTTTTCTAGGAAGAGTGTGTAGGTAAAATGATTATGGAATGCCAAAATAAACAGTCCATTGTACCTTGAATTCTGAAACAATATTCTTGTCAGCTCTGGTTTCTGGAACTTTTCTTACTGTTAACCACCTTGTGACTATCATCTGTAGTGGAATTGCCTGTGCTATCTATTTTAGAAGCCCCCTTTTTATTACATTTCTACATTCCAGAGCCAAAAGGACAGCTGAATGTGCCTAAAGCTTAAGAAACTGTCATAAAGCTGGGTACAGTGGCTCACACCTGTAATCTTAGCACTCTGGAAGGCCGAGACATGTGAATTGCTTGACCTCAGGAGTTCAAGACCAGCCTGAACCACAGCGAGACCCTGTTTCTAAATAGCCAGGCATTGCGGAGGGCACCCGTAGTCCCAGCTGCTCGGGGTGGGGGGGGGAGGAGGCTGAGGCAAGAGGATCAAATGAGCCCATGAGTTTAAGGTTGCTGTGAGTTATGATGCACTCTACCCAGGGTGACAAATGGAGACCGTCTCAAGAAGATAAAAAAGAAATTGTTGTAAGATTGTAAGATTGTCATGTATTGAAGAAAGATATTGCATTATCATCTATGTTTATATTTAGGGTCTTTTTTCGGAACATGTTCTGATTCTGGTCAAATTAATTTAGTAAAAGGATGCTTTTCTTACTGCTTTCTTTTTTTTCTTTTTTTGTAGAGACAGAGTCTCACTTTATCGCCCTTGGTAAAGTGCCATGGCGTCACACAGCTCACAGCAACCTCCAACTCCTGGGCTTAAGCGATTCTCTTGCCTCAGCCTCCCCAGTAGCTGGGACTACAGGCGCCCACCACAACACCCAGGGACGGGTTTGAACCCGCCACCTTTGGTATATGGGGCCGGTGCCCTACTCGATGAGCCACAGGCCCCGCCCCTTCTTACTACTTTCTTGAACTGATAAAAGAAAGTTAGCCATCTGTCTTCACCAATAGTTTGTAAAACTAGTGGGTTTTTTTTTTTTACATGCATCAATAAATCATTTTTTTCTCTAGTCTAATTTTAAGCCTTTTATGGCTTTACATCTGCAAATCAGACTTTGAAATGAATATGTTTTATGTTTGAATATTAGGATGTATATATGATTATATTAGTATTTCATTCATAAATTTAATTCATCGCCCCCAATAAGGAGAATTAAATTAATGAAGTCATCTAGGATGTCTTAAATGCATAAACTTTCAAACTGAATGGAAAAGAAAGCCTGGAGTATAAATCATTTTCCTCAGATAGCAAATGTGTTTGGTTTTGGATGTCCGTGAAATTCTGCCTGTGTGTAGTAAAAATGGCAATGATCTATTAGTTCCAGACCCTTCTCCCTAGCACAGACGCTGCCCATGCTGTCCTCATTCTGGGCACTAAACAGTAGGTTTTAAAAAAACATAATTTCACTCAAGTTTTCTGCTTGTGTTGTGTGTCGTGCTATTAATAGCCACCCTTTGTTGTTCTTGCCAGCTCACTTCTAGGAAAGACAATGATGTTGGGAAACCAGTTTATCTAAAATACTAATTGGTATTTTATACTACGATGGTCCAGGTGCAGTTCTCTGAAGAAGAGAATCATCCTTAAAAATTATCATGAGGGTGAAAAGGCTAAACAGCTCTTAATTATTTGCTATTGTGGGGGGAAGGGGATGGGAAATTTGAAACAGTGATAAAGGACTTATATGTTAAATGCTCTGTGATGCTTCATGAAAAAAACATTTCCAGGAGAATCAACAAGAGCAGTGTTAGGTGCCACAGGTGCCTGTCCACCTTCGCTGTCACTGCCCAGGGAGACAAACTGTCACTAAATTCTCAGGGGTGACATTGAATCTTTCTTGACGTGGCCAAAGGTAAATGTGCTCTTCTGAAGATGCTGAGTGGGTGCTTCTGTGTTGGCTGTGTCTGGCCACTGCACTGATCAAGGCCATGGTCTCTGACACCACCTTGCCACTGCCTGTGGCTGAATTCCCTGGTTCCCTGCATCTCAGCCTGGCTCCTGCCAGTTTTGCTCTCTTCTCTCAAAGCATCACCAGCTCTCAACACTGAAGAAGGAAGACCTCGTGTGCATATGGACTGCCCTGTATACTCCTACCCCAGCTTACCTTTCCAGAATTCCCTCCTCCTCATGTCCTAGTCACACTAAAGACCACGCTGTTGTTGGGACTCACCTCCTCCTCCTGCCACACAGCCACCTCCCACCCCCACATGGTCAGATCCCACGAGTCACATGTCCCCTTCCTTCTGAGCACACTCATCACACAGCAGACACCCTTCTGCTACATTCCCGTGACTTTGCTCACATGTGATCTTTGCTCTTGGCATCCTCTGCTGTCTCCTGTATTACATTCGACCTCCTGGAGTGCAGAGCTACTTCTCCTACCTGTTTGAAAGCCCGGCACCTGTTCTGGTGCTAAGCACATGGCAAGAACTGAATAAATAATTTTTTGAATGAAATGGAATTCTGAGTTGTGGCTTTCAGTTAGTTAAGATTCTTGGTTGAAAGCAACAGACATCATATCTAGTTCTCTTGGGTGGGCCAGGGTTTCCTGGCAGGATGTGGGCATGTCCACAGGGTGGGTAGGAAGGCAGCTCCAGCTCCTCCAGTATTTCCCGATGCTCCACCAGAGAGATGTGCCGCTGGCATCTTGGTCCTGATGTAGGCTCCAGAAAGGGTGTCTGGCCTGACGGGACCAACTCTTTGGTGGGGGGAGAGCTGGGCACCTCCATGGCCATTTCTGCAGGGTGAGGCAGTCCCACAAAGTGGTGGAGTGTATCTCAGGGCAGAGAGTAACCAGTGAATGTTCACCACAGTCCTACACCTCTATTTCAGGCACGCTGGCTGGCCTGTGACTTGCCAGGCATTCTGAGCAAGAAAGGAAGTCATTTATTAAACTGCAGACACCCCTGGGGAGGAGTGATAACCATAGGCCCTGCCAGCCAGCATCAGTGAGCCAAAAATGAGACTTGTAGGTGCAGGGAACAGAGTAGACATGGGTGGATGAGGCATGGAAGGTTGCAATGTCCCTCCAGTGCCACCTAAACCACAAGTGGCATCATACCCTCGTCCTCTGACCTTCCTCCTTGCAGGTAAAGGCACTCAGAATTCTCCACGTGGGTCTTGGAGGTGAGGATACCTCTGGACTTGGGGACTTCAATTCATTTGACAGTACAGATAAGCCTAAAACTTTTCGCATACTTCTTTTTTCTTTATTTATTGAAGTCACCTCACTTTGTCGCCTTTGGGCGGCCAAGGATATGCTGGGGTATTATTTCCTCCCCACGCCCAAGGATATGCTGTTTTTAAAATAGCAAGATTTAACATATACCATAAGGGCAGGGAGCAGTGGTTCATGCCGGTATTCCTAGTACTCTGGGAAGCTGAGGCGGGTAGATTGCATGAGCTCACAGGTTTAAGACCAGTCTGAGCCACAGCGAGACCTCATCCCTAAAAATAGCTGAGCAATGTGGTGGGCACCTATATTCCCAGTTCCTTGGGAGACTGAGGCCAGAGAATTGCTTAAGCCCAAGAGTTTGAGGTTGCTGTGAGCTATGATGCCACCGAGGGCGACAAAGTAAGACTGTCTCCAAAAAACCCCCAACAAGATTAGCAGGGCATGGTGGCTCATGTGTGTAATTCTAGCACTCTGGGAGGCTGAGACAGGAGGATCTCTGGAAGTCAGGATTTCAAGACCAGCCTGATCAAGAGCAAGACCCCTTCGTTGTCGTCGTCTCTACAAAAATAGAAAAAAATTAGCCAGGAGTGGTGGTGTCCATCTATATTCCCAGCTACTCAGGAGGCTGAGGCAGGAGGATTACTTGAGCCAAGGAGTGTGAAGTTGTAGTGAGCTCTGATGATGCCATTGCACTCTAGCCAGGGCAACAGAGGTAAGACTTTGTCTCAAAAATAAATAAAAGAGAGGGCGGTGCCTGTGACTCAAAGGAGTAGGGCACCAGCCCCACATACAGGAGGTGGTGGATTCAAACTCGGCCCCAGCCAGAGGCCTCAAAAAGTAAATAAATGAAAGAGCAAGATTAAGCAGCTGGCCCCTGCTGAGTAGTCTCTGTCATGAGGCTTTTAACCTGGGGACAAAGAGGACTGCCTGGAAAAAAAAATCCCATGTAGAGGAGAGTACCTAGGGCATTTAGTTCCAGACCCACAGATCCCAGCAACTCCTTCCCAGCTCAAGGGCAGGTACCTGTGAAGTTAATGGTGTGTTCATCAGTATTATGATCAAATAACAATATTCCATTTTTAAATAAATCTACTTAAACATGTGCATCTATTCGAAAATTCAAACCACCATAAGAAACTTCTGTGGTGGCTCGGCACTTATGGCTCAATGGGCTAAGGCGCCAGCCACGTACACCTGAGCTGGTGGGTTCGAATCCAGCTTGGGCATGCTAAACAACAATGACGGCTGCAACCAAAAAACAGCCGGGCGTTGTGGCGGGCGCCTGTAGTCCCAGCTACTTGGGAGGCAGAGGCAGGAGACTTGCTTGATCCCAGGAGTTGGAGGTTGCTGTGAGCTGTGATGCCACAGCACTCTCTCCAGGGTGACAGCTTGAGGCTCTGTCTCAAAAAAAAAAAAAAGAAACTTCTGTGGTTATTTTTTTATTTTCTGCCCTCATTGGCTTGTCATTTGTTCTCCAGTTTTTTCCTTTATTTCCCCTCCTTGACTATTTTATTAACCTTCCCTTCTACTTTGGAGTCTCACAATGGTCCAGATCTCCTAGACCAACTAGGAGTAGTTGTTTGATTCACTTGTTCCTTTCCTTGGTCAAATTTAGATCAATTTCAAGGGATGATGTGCTAAGCACAACTGACTGAAGGCGCCTGTTTTGTTCAAGTCATCCAATAATGAGGGTATAATTGAGGATGCAGGTGTGGGGATGGGCAGTGGTCCAAAAGGCCCCAGATTCCAGGATGACTTTATGAAAGGTAACTTCTTTCTTTCTCACTTAAACGTGGGTAGATGGTACAAGGCTGATACTGCACAATGAGGACCGAGGCTCCTTTAACTGTGGGTCTGCCATCCTCAGACACATCCCCGAGACGGCTGCTCAGTCCTCCCCTGCCGCATGGGGCAGCGGAACAGGCACCTTCCATTTTAGCCATGCTGAGCTTCTGCTCCCGGTGACCACTTCCCACCAACCAGAGCTCTGTCCTATAAGAGTTCCCAGATGCAGGAGAGGCTAGGAAATGTTTTCCTGAGCTGGACATCCATGGGCCTCTCCCTGGGTCCTAGAGAGCAGACTATCAGTGGCAGCATTTGTGCCCCAAACCCAAGAGCTAGCCAAGGGGTGTGCTGGGGGTCAGGAGGGAGGGGGGAGCTTGCATGTGCAGGTTGGCACATCACACACATGTGATGGGAGGCCTGTCGGACCCTAATTCTCTACTCCTGAGTATTCTTTTTCCTGCTATATTATGTTGCTTTCATATCATCACAATGGGTGGAATAAATGGACAGAGCACACAGCCTCCAACCTCAGAGCCAGTGATGAGCCAAATGGAGGCACACGTCACAGTTTTAGCATGGGCAGGGGAAACACGAGCAGTGCTGTAGAGTCGGTGAGGTATGCTCCACACATCCATACACACCACCCTCATCCCTTGGCCATCTTCCTTCTTCTTTCTGTCAATCAATGAATATACATTACACCCCATCCCTAGGTTGGCTCTGAGCTGGGTACTTGCAGAGTACATCATTTCACTGAACTCCCTTGTTCATACTGGATGAGCACAAGACCCAGAGAGTTAAGTATCTTGCTGGGATCTCACACTGACAGTTGGCAGAACCAGGATTCTGGCCCAGGCATGATCCAAAGCCCATTCTCTCTGTGCAATGGCTGATCTCCTAGAACCCTGCCAGGCCTGAGAACCCAGAGGATAGATGGCCCAGTGCTATGCTGTTGCATTTTGTTACTGTCAGAATGGCATATGCTCTTCCAGGTGGCCGGACACAAAGGTGTGACCAGAATGAAGGCAGCCCTGTGGCCACTAGTGGCTGGGACAGAATGCAGGTCACTGGGCTTTGAGCCTCTCTTGTGGGCTGTGATGCTGCCGGGGGGAAGGGTGGTGGTGGAGGTGGCTGGAGGTATGCTTGACAAACCAGGGGGGCATTCTCCCCCATCCCAGTGAACGGCATGTTGCAGTGTGGGTCGGCATGGAGTGTACAAACAGAGCGAGTATTTGAAGCCCGGGAAGCTGTGTCAGCCAGAGACGTGGCAGGGACAGCATCACATCACTAACCCGACCCTGCTTGATGTGACTTTTTTACAGATATTTATAAAATTATCAATATTTATGAGTGCCCAGTTAGAGAGCTAATTATTTTTTTCTTTTCTTTTTTTTTTCTCACTTCATCGCCCTCGGTTGAGTGCCGTGGCATCACACAGCTCACAGCACCCTCCACCTCCTGGGCTTAGGCGATTCTCTTGCCTCAGCCTCCCGAGTAGCTGGGACTACGGGCGCCCGCCACAATGCCGGGCTATTTTTCTGTTTTGCAATTCGGCCAAGGCCGGGTTTGAACCCGCCACCCTCAGTATATGGGGCTGGCGCCCTACTAGATGAGCCACAGGCGCCTCCCGAGAGCTAATTATTTTCCCCCAGAAAGATTAATACACTGACTCCAGAGAGTGGGCATGTGAGGATCACAGGGCTCCCTATTCGTCTAGACTAGTCCTCAAGTATGGTCCAGACAATACCTTATGTAGCAATAGCTTCCCTGTGTAGCGACAGTCTCCCAGGGACCTCTGACAGCAGCATCACAGTTTACTTTTGCCAGGCCCATCCATCCTCAGATCTTCCTTCTTCCTGCTTTAAGTGCCCTGAGGCTTTTTGGCTTTCTAGGTTATTTTGTAATTAGGGCAGAAAAGCAACAGTGTTGGGCAGCAGGGTTGGGATTGTTGGAGTGAGGCAGAATGGGGTTGGAAGTATGCAAGGGGTCCTGACCTTAGGATGGAGTGTTTTGTAGGGGGAGACCAGGATGCAGTTCTAGCCTGACCACTAGATGGCACTCACACATTAGTGTTCAGACCCCTCTGTGGCACTTTCCACTTTGGGTTTCTGTAAAACCTCACAAGGGACTAGCCAAACCTTTGTATATGTCGTGTATCTATCCATCCATTCATCCCTCTAACCTCTCTTGATGTACAAATAGGTGAATAGGCGTATATATGTTTCTCACTAGTTAGTTCTCTTTCAACATTCAGTGACTTTAAAAAACATGACAAAAACACCTTCAGAGCCTCCCACCCTGTTAGCACCATTGCTGCATTTTTACTATTCTCTTAACCAAATGTTTACATAGCAGTAAATCCATTTTTAGAATAGGTATCAGAGGGAAATGTGCTTCTCTCTTTAGTCTTAGTCATTTGGGGGACATGTTCAATATCCCCAAGATAATTAATGGGGCAAGAGTTATTAAAAGGATTGCAGGGAACAGAAATGTTTTTAAAATATTTCCATTCAAAGTTATGGGTTGGTAAGTTGTAATATATTTAGGATGAATGACTGGTTCTAACAAACTCTTTTCTATTGTTAGAGTTTTTTCAGTAAGCTGAGATTTCAGTGCAAAATATCTTATTGCATACATCCTGCCAGGGCCAGGAGAAAGAAGGGACAGGAAATCCCAGGTGATGTTACTCTCTGTACCAAGGTGCATGTGGTGCCAAAGCAAAGCCCCATCTTAGATTCATCATCTGTTCTGATGTATAGAAATAAAAATTAATTTCTGTCCGTCAACTAAAATGGATTCTGCCCCCGCCTGGTTCGGTTTTCTCCTGGCTGCATGGACGGGGCCGTTTCATCGGTGCACTTCTTAGCTGAGATAATAGAGCTCCGAGCCCCACT
This sequence comes from Arctocebus calabarensis, assembly GCA_963573935.1. Classification (NCBI taxonomy): domain Eukaryota; kingdom Metazoa; phylum Chordata; class Mammalia; order Primates; family Lorisidae; genus Arctocebus; species Arctocebus calabarensis. The sequence goes on from CAUYON010086815.1 coordinate 11,622, forward strand.
GCTAAGGTTAACCTGTGCACTGCAGAAGGACAACAGATGGAAATCCTGGTTTGCAGCCACTGCAGAAAAATAAAAACACGTTCCAAAGGGAAAAGGGGCTTGTATTTCTGCATCTGAACCTTTGATCTGCATTCACATCTGAAGGGAGGGCTAAACCTTTTGGTGGAGACACATGGCTTTGCATCTGTGAAAACACAGCTGTAAAGAGCAAAACAAAACTCGTGGAAAAGACAATGGTTCTGCTGTGTCAGGCTCACTGCTAATGCTTGAATTCTACGCAAATATTGTCTTTTGATAGCTCTTCCAAAAAATCTTTCTTGACTTTCCATATAATTGTTTAGTAATGTTATTCTTTTAAATCCAGATTTGGGGCTTTTGGGGATTAAGGCACAGACAACTCTTTCTCATCGTTTTTTTTTCTAAAAAGGGAGTAAAATAAACGGATTGGGTAGTTAGCTCATCATCATATTATCTAAATTCTGACCTAATTGAAGGGGAGAGGTGAAGAAATTAAACCCTTTAAAAGAAGATTAAGGTAGTGCTAACTGGATGCTTGGTTCTGACTTCATTTTTTTAAAGGAAATATCGCCTGCACTTTGTACTGCCAGTTACTGTGTGAAGGGCCTTTGAAGCACCCTCGAAACTTAGCTGCTTTGTTTGGAGCAATTAAGATTTGTTGGGGAGTGAATTCCCCAGCTCTGCTTTCCCTAGTCTGTAAATAGTCGTCTCCAGCTAGTTTCTTGATCCGCCTTTCCCGGAACCGAAGCCCAAGTTTGGGGGCTGGAGGGTACTGGCTTGAGTGTCCTCGTTCCCTCGGTCGCAGGCAGCACCAGGCCCGTGCCCGCGCATCCTGTCCCCTCTCTCGGGTCCCCACGACAGTGTGGCGCGGGCTCTGGCCCTGCCCGCGCCGCCCTGGCCGGGAGTGGGACTCGCAGGCGGCCTGGGGCCCCCGGTGCGCGTCCTCGGGCCACCGTGCGGTCGCCGTCCCCTCTCCCCGCAGGCCGCCGGAGATGCAAAGTGTTGCGGGGCTCTAAGAGAGGGAACTACACTCGTCCCGGTGGTGATAACCCCTTTCCGCCGTCCCCGCACTGCTGGGAAGAACGCGAGCTGGATGACAAGTGCTTCCACGCACCCAGAAAGTGGCCCCTTGAAGTGCTGGGTCCCGCCTCCCCTTCCAGGAGGGAAGAAGGGGACAAAACAAGGGGGACACTGCCGCCGCTGAGGAGTGCTGACTCGAGGCCTTCCCTCCGCCGCATCCCTTCCCTCGCTCGGTCCTCCCCTCCTTTCAACCCGCTGCCCTTTGAAAGTGCGAGTTGGGGCGGCCGCCCGGGGCGGGGGCGCCGCGGGGAGGAGGCAGGAGGCCGGAGGAAGGGGGGAGGGCCCGCCGAGGAGTTTGGGCCGAAAGTTGTATCCATTTTGATTAAAGAAAAACAAACCAAAAATCCCCCCCAAACAAACAACAAAAACCCTCCCCCAGCCCCAAACCCACCTCCACGGCTGCACTTTGTTCCGGGGACGGATGGTGTCACCAGAGCCTCTCGTTTTGCAAGTCCAGGCTCTATTGCAAAGGTCTGGTAAAGCCTATTAGTTTTTCAGGCAAAACAGATCCAGCCTGCCTTTGATGCTGCTATTTCCTAATTTAGTATTCCAAGGTAAAGAATCCTACTACCTTCCCTTCGATTTTTACATAATTAAAAAAGATATTTCCCCCAGTGGCTAAGAACTAGTCACTTACTATAGTTTTTTGAAGTGAAAAGGTCTAACTTTTTATAAAACATCCGTTTTTATCCTCTCCCTAAATATAACCAATATTTACTTTTTGCTGGTACGTGTGTTATCATCCGCCCTGCATTTTAATTTCCGACAAATGGAGGTTATGAACAGTATCTTGGGGGGGAGGGGGTTATGAACCTAATCCCCCCCTTTAAGGTTAAGAAACAGGTATTTCTTTTCTAACAAACTCATGGTGCCATTTAAAAATAGAACTGTCTAGAATTGCTGGTGGCCCTGACTTGAGGCTGAGTCTCGGTTTGATTTTACACTGCAGCCATTCTAAAGTTCAGTTAAGTGGACTTTCACAGGTTTTCATCTGCTGGCTTAATAGCAAACTGTGACCCTCCAGACCTCTTCAAGGCCTTTTGTGTTCTTATCTGTGCATTTCAATACTTGCTGGGGAAGTGCCTTCGCTTTCACTACATATGCAAAAGAGCTGGGCAGGAATTTTTTGACACCCCCTTCTCCATTTGTTGGTGGCGTCCTGTTTTCTATTGTTTAGTTGTTGATGTTGGCAGAAGTCATTTACTTAACCATGCCAGGGATACTATGCTTTATTCTTTATTGGCTTGAAATCCTGAAGCATCTCAGAGTAGTTTAAAAATTAATGTATGCCATTGTAACTGTTAGAGATTAGCATAGTTTTATTTTCCCGTCACAAGGTAGATGATATTTTAAAGGTACTATGTAGTAATAGTTGCCAGAAGCCAATTAAAACCACTAGGATTCTATCAAAAACCTGTTCGGCAGTATAAATAATTGATATGCAGAAATAAAAGCAGCGCTGTCTGGCAGAGGCCTGCTGTACAGACCTGGGTGGCGTTTGCCATCTCTCTTCTCTGAACCAGGGTGCACTTCTGGGCATTATATCACCTGGGTTTTAAAAACTTGAAAATAAGGCCATATATAAGTATATATTTTAAAAAATCCCCTGTGCCTATGGAAAGAGAGAGAGGAGATAGTGTCGTTATTTTCAGGTGTTTGAGCTTCTTAGAGAAAAAGAAACAAATACCAGACTTCCCACAAGCGAGGTGCAAATGGAATAAACGGAGGCACTCTGCTGACACCTCCAGCCCGTCTTAAATGATGTGATTAAAAAGGACATCTGAGAACAAATTTATGAAGTCGTTATGGCAACTGAAATACTTGGATTGAAATGTGTGTATCTAAAACATGAAAGATTGTAGGAAGCCAGAGAAACAAGCACGGCATTGTATTTGGGAAAGGCGATTGAACAGTGGTAGCCAAATATTATTCCTCCGTTGGTCATCCTTCAGGGTAACTGCCTCGGTTTCCACTTTTAAAAAACGTGTGGTGATTGATGCTTTCACCGACTCTGTTGCCCGAGGTCTGCACGCCTCATACCAGCGTTTGCTCATTGGGCGTCTGACCTGTTGAGAACACAATCTCTGTACTGTGTTCAGCGTGGAGATGCATTTAGTGGTGCTTCTGCACTTACCCATGAGTTTGCACTCCGTGTTCTCATCTTAATATCCTGGTTTGGGAATCGTCTCCGTAGGCTTTACACTCACCAGCTCTGCCCCACTCTGACCTACCAACAGTAATGCTTCCAGGAGTCAAAGTATTTAAATATTCCCTAGAACTCTTTGCTGTCTTCTAAAAGCTGTATATCCCTTCTACTTAGTTTGACTCCATTTTAATTTCTTATTAAAATGTTTTTTTGTTATCTCCTGAGTGCCTGCCGAAATATTAAATAATTGTTTCTTTAACTCACAAGCAAGTATGTTTAAAATTAACATGTAAAAATGTGTAGGCTAATGCATTGGAAAATCAACACTTTAACTCACATCCAGAGTACTTCAGGTTTTTTTTCAGTTATTAAGATTTTGGATGCACATGGTATCAAAATAATTGTTCTAAAAAGTGTTACTGCAAATTTCTTGCAATATATTTTGGGTCTTTTTTTTTTTTTTAACCTTAAATGAAAACATAGTTAAATGTCAATTATAGTAATTTTAGTAGACATTCAATAGGGGTTAAGCTATAATAATTGAATTTAAAAGTTTGACAAAAGAAACGTCTACAATGAACAACTCAAATGAAGTATTTTTTTCTGTAATAATATTGATTGTTAAATGTTGATTATCAAGTTATTCGGTCTCCTTAGATTTAAGCATAATACTTAAAACTTTGAATAGTCTTATTCCCTGAAGTTAAGCGACGTGAAGCAAAAGAGAAAGGAAAAGTAAGTTTTTCCAGAAATTTGCATTTTCTTTAAATCACAAATTAGAACTTTTTACGGTTACTAAAATTCCTCAGTAGTTTTTTGAGTTGGGCATGAGAGCTGGACATGAACATTCCTTCTGTGATGGATTGTTTTCCCTATTCTTTAAAGACTGAGATCAAAACTTTTTTTACTCTGTTGTAAAATTAGTAGCTGTTAATCTTTTATTAAACCTATACATTTGCATGCTTTTTCATCCCTTTTTACATAGGCATGTGGAAAAAATTCCATTTTGGTGTAACACTTTTATTTGAAAAACCCATAGAATGAAGATGATATGACAATAAAAATAATGGTGTTCCAAGTGTACGAAACATAGAAATTTGGGGGCTTTGCGCACAATTTACAGAAATAGATTTCCTTTTTCCTTTCTTTAGTCTTTGTACCTTAAGGACTTTTTAACAAAATGTATGATTTTGATGCTTCCAAAGGGGATAGTATTTTATTTCAGGTGGGTCGTTTGATAGTTTGTTGATGTTTTCAAGATCTCTAAACAAAGTCTGATGTGTTAACAGTCTTATTAACGACGTTAAAATAGAATTAACAGCTTGTGGATGCCTCCAGAGCACAATGGCCTGCCAGCTTCCCCTGCCCCCTTATAAATTGTGCCCCTGCTGTCTTCCCTTTGTTTCAGGCCCAATCAGCAAACTAAACTTTTGTGGAGGGAGAAGGCAGTTCAAGTGTTTCTGCCGCAGCTGAAGGGAGGGGCTAATGTGGAATTTATTGGGAGACCAATCAGGGTTGGAGGGAAGAATGACCCCAAATTGGGAAGAAGGACTTTGTTGACCCGCTTGGCTCCCTGACCTTTCCTTGCTATTTTGTCCCTTTAAAGAGGTTTACCCTAGTTGTCGTTTACTTTGTGATGCTTTTACTAGAAACCACAGAAGTTTCAAAAGTTTGGGATTATTTAAGAGCCAGCTCATCACCGATTGAATTGAGCTGTGTGACTTTCAGTAACTTGAATAGATGTTTAGGGCTCAGAATCATTTTTTAAAAATCGGACACAAGCTCTTTAAAATTCTTTTTTAAGGGAACTAGAATTTTATCAATTCTCTTGATCCAAAATACATTTTAAATCTCTTCTAGTATCTTCCTGATAGCTCCTTTCATTGAGAGAGAATCAGATTAGCTACTGATGTTAGACCATGGATTTTATTTTGTTGTATTTATGCTTTAAAAAACATAAAGCATACAGATTTAAAGATTTATGTACTCTTTAAAACTTTGTGTTTGTCAGGCACAATAATAGACAGTTGAAAATAAAGATTTTCAGGAAAAGATTTATTTTTTTCATTAGTATTACTAGGAACAAATTTAACAATTTGTCACATTTGAAAGTACAGATTTATGGGATAACCTGACTAATGGGTAATAAATACCACTTTATCCTTTTCCAGTGTCCGATTTAAAAATTTATAAAGTACAGCATATTTGTAAAACATTTCCCCATTCTCCCTGACCATTACACCAGTTTTGATGAGGAATAATGAGGCATTAAGAGTTAAGTTTTTCAGATTGCATGAGAACTTTCTTTGTTCAGTTATTGACTGTATTCTCTCTTGCAATGTGTTTTGTTTTTCATACTTACTTTTTAACTGGCCACTGTTCAGGGACATTACATACGGAATGTGATCTGAGAGGGTCACTGCTGGTACAAAGGAAAAACATCCCAAGCTAGATGCCCGACAGGGAATATTTTCTTTAAGTGAAGGTTGAATAAAATTATTCAAATACATCTAAATATAGGGAATGAGGTACAGTTAATGAACAGTGGTTTTAAGATATGATTATTTGACAAGGAATATGCTATAATAGAAACAGGGCAGTGAAGGCTCACCACTTCTCCCGGCCCATGTTGTGCTACTTAAATAAACCCCAAGGGAAATATTTTCTCCTACTTTATAAACCCCCAAATATGCATCCATTGATTGAACAATACCTGAAACTAGAACAAACGTTGCCGTTTGATACTAGCCACATGCGTGGGCATAAATAATAACGCTCCCCAGTTGGCATCCTTGGGGTGTGCTGCTTGATTAGGGCCATTTTACCTGGCCAGGAAAGAATGTCTCGGCGGTAGTTGTCCCTCAACCATAACGGCTGTTGTCCTCACCCGCAGCATCTCTGCTGCCCACCCCCACGGCCTAGTGTGTCCTCACATTCCACTCTGGGCAACAGAACTGGCTCATTAGGAAATATAACCCAACCTCTCTCTTGGTGTGCCCACAGAAAGAATGCCCTGGGCTGTGGAGTTGGGGACACACCTAGGTTCCTGGGCACCATGCTGCCTACCACTGGGACCAGGCTTCAGTGTCCACCTCATGGAAGTGTCTGGTGCACGTCTGCATGACTTGGGGACACTAAGAAAGCCAAAGGGATTAGCAGCAAACAAAGGAAGCTTGTCACCTTTGTGCAGAAGCCAACTGGCATTTCACAGGGACAACCTGAGCCGCCCCATTTTCACTAAAGCTGGGCTCGGAGGGAACCTGCGTAGCTACTGCTGTTCCAGACCCTATCACAGCCTTGGTTACCAAAAGGAAAGGGGGAGAAGAAGCCAGGCCCCTGGTGCTGGAACCCATTTCTTTTGTTTCAGGTGATGAAGGGAGGGATAAAACTGCAAATTCAATGAAACTTTAGTAATCACTATAGTTTTTCTCCTTAAGGACTTTGTAAATAGCTTTTATCCTTCCAAGGTTCTTTCTTTCCTTTTGTGATTCACTTTATGAACTTAAAGGAAAAAGAGAGAAAGTCGGTGGTCCTGGCATTCGCTTTGGCCAGTGACTTGAATGGATTATAACTCTTGAGCACTGACATTCACCAAGATAAATCAGTGTCATAGATGTAAAGCTTGATGCCGTGTAGCTCTGGAACCAATCCCCTTGGACAAAAGTTTTCCTTTCTCTTAGGATTCTGAACTGGCCACAGCAACTTTTACGAAAATAAAGTTAATGAAAGTTTCTGACAATTTGACAGTTTGCTTTTGCATTTTTTAAATTTGTCAAATGTAGAAATAATTTTTCTCTGGAATCGTTGTAATCCCTGAAGACAGGGATACTTTAAAGACAATCGTAAAGTGCTATATAGAAATAATCCATATAAATGTGCTTCTTTATTTAATCATAGGGGAGCTTTGGAGAATAGATGTTTTGCTTTTCAATAGTTTTTGTTCCATAAGAGTATTAGATTATGGATACTAAAGCTATCTTACCTTTGCATAGCATTTGTAATTTTTAATGCACTTTTACAAGCATTCTTATGTAATTTTTGAATGAGTTCTATGGGAAGATACTATAACCCTGGTTTTATAGATGAAGAAGCAATATAGGCATATGTTCAAAACATGCCACACAGTACCAGCTTTCTATTACCAGAGAATACTGCTTACAAAATATATTTGGTATGTAAGATGGAAAACATAAATCTGGGACTGAAGACGTTATTTTGATTCCATATAATAGCTATAAAAGATGACAAAAAAACAGGAGAATAAAATTAGGTGACAATGTATTATTCCTTTCTAGCATACAACTGTTGGTTTTATGATTGCTTATTTTCTGTGTTTATAAAATACCATAACAAATAATAACTCGGGAGGCTGAGGCAAGAGAATCGCCTAAGCCCAGGAGTTGGAGGTTGCTGTGAGCCGTGTGACGCCACAGCACTCTACCGAGGGCGATGAAGTGAGACTCTGTCTCTACAAAAAAAAAAAAAAGAAGACCAACAAATAATAACTCCTTATTTTTAAAGACAGAAATTATAGTCACAATCATAGCAGAAAAATGTTTTCCAATTAAAAGATGGTCTGGTTAAAATATAATTTTTTTCCATATAAAATTTCAAAATAGCCAAAATATATTTAGTCTTAAAAATAATCATTTTTTTTTCTCCCACTTGTTAAAGACTGAGCGGCCAGCGTATTTGTTTTGGAGCAATTCATTGCCAACATTCAGAAACAGAACTATGTTATTGGGCACAGGAAAATCTGATTAGTGTTTCTAAGAATTATTATAGCACAGCAAGACAGGGAAGTAGTCCAAAGTGCCAAAGGTTAAGAGCAATTTATAAAAACCAGAAAAAAACCTTCCTTGTTTCAAAAAAGAAAAAAAGGAAGAAATACATGTTTTAAAGATTACTTAAAATTGCCTAAGTGATAGTCTTGAATATTTTTCACAATAATACTTTTGTCTCATTCTTATGAAAATGCTTTGGTTGAGGGGAGCAGAGAAGGAAGAATTAAAATGAAAAAGAAAAGAAAAAAACTTTGCCTATTTTACAACATATAAAATCTTATCAACATAGTTATCAGTGAAAAAAAAACATTAAGGTAAACTTTCGCACTGTAACCCTAAGAAAAGTCCCCACATATGGTCCCAAAGGTTTTTAAAAAAGATAATTCCTCTGGGGAAATAATCATTTTATGAAAAGAAGTCCATTTGGAATTTCTGAGCCAGTCTTAGAATGAAATGGTGCTTAATTTCTGTCTTTAATTGGGAGAATCAAGTATACATTTTTGCATTCTAGAAGTTTAGAGGCAGCATGATATGTCCATGGTTTTCTTTAAACAACTCTAACATCAAAATGGCCAAACTGTTGGACTGATTCATGTTAGATAAAACAGATGGGATTCTCAGATCGTGCACCGTTCAGCCGTTTGATGGAATTCGCGCCACCCTGACCAGCAAGCCCAGATGGCGCTTAAATCTGTCACTCTTTAACGACCCTACTGTTTTTAAAAAATATTTTTATATTTGAGCCCATTCAGCTACTCTGAGAGATTAATCTTTTCCAAGATATGTCTGGGGAGGGCCTTACCGAAGGTTGGACTTGGAGGAACTGAGGGAGAGAAGAATGATGGGGCCTCCTGGACACAGAGGGCCCTGGGGAGGGAGGGCCTCATGGACCTTAGGCTTTGGGATGTTTTATGGGCAGCAAGGCCAAAAGCCCACATGGAGAGTAGTAGTGATGGGGGTTAAGGGAGGAAGACATGGGCATTTGGGAAGGGCCTGGTGTGGACATAAATACCAGCACTGTCTGGAGGAGCTATTGCCACTGCCAAGCTTAGACCTCGGCAAGGGGCCGAGTGCTGGTGCCACCCTGGGGTGCTCCGAGCAGCCTGCCCCTCACTGCATGAAGAATGCCCCCTAGGGCAGACCCCGAGATGGGGTCCAGTGTGATAAGCCTCCGCGAGATGATTCTGGAAAGAACCTGTTCTGCACCAAAAATGTCACAAATCTCAAGAGGTTTTTCTCTGAACATTTTTTTCTCCTCTCTTCTTTCTTAAATTATCATTTTGAGCTAGTCAGTCTACTGTGATGCTTCAGTGATTTGGGGTAGGAGATGTTGGCCAGCCCCTCCCTCCAAAATCTCTAACCTTGGATACATTTGCAGAGTGGCTTGGAATTGCTTTCTATTCCTGCTGGGATAGGAAAGGGAAAAATGAATGGTTTCTCATTATGCACACATGGTTTTTTTCTCGGCATTTGAATCAGATGTAGCAGGTGTCAAAATATGGTGCAGAATTTACAGTATTAATGTGAAAATTTCCACTGGCCCAAAAAGCCACTAGAGATGGACCACCTACATTAACAAAAGCAAAAATGCATGGCTCTCTTTAAAGACATTCTCGGTGGGCAGCACCAGTGGCTCATTGAGTAGGGTGCCAGCCCCATTTACAAGGTGGTGGGTTCAAACCTGGCCTTGGCCAAACTGCAAAACAGAAAAATAGCCGGGCATTGTGATGGGTGCCTATAGTCCTAGCTACTCGGGAGGCTGAGGCAAGAGAATCGCCTAGGCCCAGGAGTTGGAGATTGCTGTGAGCTGTGTGATGCCATGGCACTCTATCGAGGACGATAAAGTGAGACTCTGTCTCTACAAAAAAAAAAATAATAAAGACATGCTTGGTGATACAGGGGTGGCCCTATGATAGTTTTCCTGGGGATCATATGATGCTACCTATTTAGGGAGTCTTATGGAAGGTGTGATAATGCATCTCAGCCTGCAGATGACATGGGGTCTGAATGTCCTGTGCCCCGCCTGAGGGTCTGCACACCAACGATATGTTAGAATTCTGCCTTCCAGAGGTTTTCCTGCTAAATTAAATGACCTTCAGATAGACCCAAAAGTGAGCAGAGAAGCAAGTTGTGTTGGGAGATTCTTTTGGAAGATGTAAGGTTTGGTGGCAGGGGCAGTGTCTTGAGGACTCTCGATCTATCGGAAGTCACTTCTCTACCAAAACATGATGGGAACTGAGACTGGTAATGAAAAACCTCTCCTCAGAAATGGCAGCTGTAACCCTCCTGTAGGATGGAGTGAGGTGTGTTGGAAATAGATTGGGAGAATTTCAAGCACACAATACATCATTTGCATCTTCAGTTTTCTTAGAGTGTGCAGCAACCAGGGTTTCATACCACCCAGCCACTCCCACAGCCAGAGTTATGGACAGGGCTGCAGTACACTCCTGCTTAAAGACTATTGCTTTTTTGCCATTTGCAGGGTTCATACCATAGTCCCAGCTACTTGGGAGGCTGAGGCTGGAGGATTGTTGAGCCCAGGAGTTTGAAGTTGCAGTGAACTGTGACAGTGACACTGAACTCTAGACTCTCATCTCAAGGGGGGAAAAATAAAAGAGAGGAAGATGGAAAATAATATAAGTCTACAAGTTGGATTTGCATTAAAAAAGAAAGAGCATTGTAGAAGGAATGAGTGAAGGTAAAATAAAAACTTTTCTTTGTTCTTAATTAACCTAACAGGTAAAAGTTTGTTCAAAATAATAATAGCAACAATGTATTTGGTTCTGTATGCTTATGTACATCTTATGTGTATGTATATATTCACGCATGCTTGTATATGACTAAGTGACATCACTGCTAGGAGGGACGGGTAGGAGGAATTAGGATTATGTTGTTAGTATAATGTGTTTGTTCCATTCATGAGGCAGTATAGTGTTATTTGTGGGTGGACTTGGTCTAGTGCACAGCATAGTTAACAACATTGTATATATAACTTTTTTTTTTTCTTGAGACAGAGTCTTACTAAGTCGCCTTCCGTAGAGTGCTGTGGCATCACTGCTCACAGCAACCTCAAACTCTTGGGCGTAAGTGATTCTTTTGCCTCAGTCTCCCAAGTAGCTGAGACTACAGGTGTCCCCCACAACACCCAGCTATTTTTTTCTTGTAGTTGTTTAGCTGGCCTGGGATGGGTTCGAACCCACCACCCTCGGTGTATGTGGCTGGCCCCGTCACCACTGTGCTATGGGCGCTGAGCCTATATAACATTTTTTTTAAGAAGGTAAACATTATGTTAAGTGTTCTTATTACAAATAATAAGAATAAATAAGAGGTTACAGAGAACTTTGAAAGGTAATGGATGGGTTTATGGCACAAATTGTGATGAAAGTTTCATAGGCATATACATACCTCCAAACTCATCAAAATGTATACATTAAATATGTATAGCTTTTTGTATGTCAATCACACCTCAATGAAGTGTTTAAAATTATACAATAGCGTATTATTATGCAATCACTTATATAATACTGTATTTCATCTTCCAATCTTATATCCATACATGAGTCAACCACTGCTAATGATGTGAAATGTTAATTAACTAACATCCATATATATGCACATATACATTTTTGGACACGTAAACAGAATCACTTTATTTTTATTTAATTAATTAATTTATTTTTTGGTACAGACAGAGTCTCACTTTATCGCCCTCTGTAGAGTGCTGTGGCATCACACAGCTCACAGCAACCTCCAACTCCTGGGCTTAGGCGACTCTCTTGCCTCAGCCTCCCGAGTAGCTGGGACTACAGGCGCCCGCCACAATGACTGGCTATTTTTTTCTGTTTTGCAGTTCGGCCGAGGTTTGATTTGAACCCACCACCTTTGGTATATGGGGCCGGCGCCCTACTTGATGAGCCACAGGCGCCGCCCCGGAATCACTTTAGATTATGCATAATCCTTGAGAGACTCAAGATGTATGATCTTGAAAGAATCATAACCATCTTCTCTCCAATGCCCTTTGTTTTATAGGAAACTAAAGCTTAATAATATATACATTAGCACTATCCTGAAAGACAAGATTGGTGAGAATAAATGAATGTTCATATCCTAGTTTCCTGAAAATTTATGAAAAGATCACATTTCATTTAGTGGATTAAAGAATATGTGTTGAGATAACACCTGTAGACTATGATTCCTGGACCTAACTTCATCAATTACTTCAAAGCACATAATTTTTTTTTGCAGTTTTTGGCCCAGGCTGGATTTGAGTCCTCCACCTCCTACATATGGGGCCAGCACCCTCCTCCATTGAGCCACAGGTGCTGTCCAAAGCACATAATTTTTATTCACCATAACTTACTTTTCTGAAAGTCTCTATGATGTCTCAACAGGTTGAGATTTTATGCTGAAAGGCTGCTTAAAAAGAATGGATATCACAAATTCCAATCTGCTCCATTTCCAGACTCCAAATCTGGCTTGATTAGCTCAACCTTTTACTATCAGAGCACCCTGGGCATGGTTTATCATAGATTACAATCTTCACGCTACAGAAGAAGCTGTCCGAGAGCTGGGATTCATGCCTGCCGTGACCTGTTGTGTCTCAGCACCTAGAACATTGTCTGGTGCCCGGGAGGGGCTCTACAGCTACTTGTTCACGAATGCTCATTTTACTGCGTTATTTATTTATTTATTTATTTATGTTTCGAGACAGAGTCTCACCCTATTGCCCTAGGCTAGAATGCCGGGCCATCTGCCTTGCTCACAGCAACCTCAAACTCCTGGGCTCAAGTGATCCTCCTGCCTTAGTCTTCTGAGTAGCCGGGACTATAGATACCTGCCACAACACCCAGCTAAATTGTCTATTTTTAGACTTGCTCTTATTCAGGTTGTTTTCAAACTCTTGAGCTCAAGCAATCCTTCCTCCTCAGCTTACCAGAATGGTAGGATTCCAGGCGAGAGCCACCCCGCTTGGCCACTGCATCCTCTTCCTACAATTACTACAGAACGTGATCACTGCTCAAAAATATTTGCTGAATGTTATGTGAAAAAGGAAAATAAGTGAATAAATAAAGGGATAAGGAAATGAATTAATAAAATAAGGGTAGGCTCTTCACACCAGAAATACATAATCATTGTTTATCACTTAAACCTGTCTGGACCCAATTAGAAGTCTGAACCAGTGGCTTCTATGAGATTGAACCTTAGAACCTCTTACTCTTCCCTCAGCTACCATGACCTTTTGTCCTTTTTCTGTTGTAGAAAACAAACAAAATCCCCCCCCAAAAAACTCTGAGTTCTCTTATAAGAGATGAGGAATGTACAACTTTTACTCTATTTGCTTAAAGGAACTGTTCTTAAGGAGCCATACTTCAGTAATAGTTTATTTTCAAGATTTCCAGCCATGCTCTATATACAACATGCCCACGGCTCATGTGTCATATCAGAGATGGTATGATCATTTTCATTTCCACATTCCTTAGATTTCCTTTGTGGAATTCCTCTGAGTGTGTACATGTGTGTGCATGTGGGTGTTTGCGCCAGCATGCAGATTATCATTTAATTTACACAGTTATTGCCAGTGAGTTTGCTCCAGGATGAGAAGAAGAAAGAAAGAATTAAGGCATTACCCAAAAAGCCCTCTCAGGAAGGCAGGAATTCCTTGTACCACAAGGTCATCTTGGCCTGCACTAATTCTTATTTCTTATCAGCTCTAATAATGTACTTACTCTTAAGAAGTTGTTGCTTAAGAGGTTTCTAAAATTTTCATCACCAATCCAGAACAGCTTTAGGAGTACTCCCCTTTGTTTTTGCTTTTCCTTATACACAGGCCCTATCCTTTTACATATTTATCTCAGTGCAAGTACTGAGAAGTATTTGCTTATTCATTTCACATATTTTATTCATAATGGGCTCTCATATCGATAGCCAATGGATGACATCTACTAGGATTCTTGAAATATTGAAAATAGTTTACAAGTCTCCATCACAACCTTTATGGACTTCTGTGCATCTGGGGACTAGCTGTTTATAGGGTTCCCATAAATCTTAAGATCTTGGCCAGAGATGAATGAAGATTGTAAGGGGTAGGACAAGACCATGAAAAAAAGAAGAAAAAAAAAACACAACAGCATGAGCAGTTAATGAGGAATTGCTGGAGTCAAAGTTCTTTAATATAGGCTCGTCTCATTCTCTATCTTCTAGGGTTTTGTCCTTTCTTGGTTAATGCTGTGTGATTTATTTGCTACTAAGAATAATCAACATGAGAGCACACAGACACATTTGTCATTACCTTACCTTGTCATATCAAATTACACGCTAACCATGCTCACAACAGGAAGTAAAGTAAGTTTCAAGTGATGCATAGATTAGATGTGGTGAATTTATTTGTCCGCTTGTTGGGACTGATTCAATCTTTTCTCTTTCAATTTATTGAAATAAAATATATCAGCATATATATGTTCTCTTGATAAATTCAAGGCAACGGAGATTAGAATTATATATTCTATTTGGTCCTGTAAAAGCAGAGTTAGCTTCAGTGACTGGAGATAATGAAGCCATTTTTCATTCATTAGTTGTTATACTAGTCTAGGAAATGTGTTGGTAGTCAATTTTATTTGGTGTTTCTTAGAATTCCATGACTAGAGTAGACAAGAAATGTAAAGAACTTGATGCCTCACAACTATTACAAGATTCTATCTTATGGGCATAAAATAAATCATGTTCTAGAATAGTTAATTTATTGTATTATATTAGGAAATCTTGGAGAACAGTTTCCTTGACATAGATTTAGACAACACATGCATGGTAATTAGTGACACCAATACCACACTAAATGGCATCTATACTTCATTTTAACCAGTGGTTCAGTCCTATATTCTCACTCCTTTTATCTTTTTGATGTATTGGGTCCCTAATTTTTTCCTAATTATTTGTTACATAGTTTCCCAGTAGTGTAATTTTTTTGTCTTATTTGTTCTATCTGCTTCTGGACTAAAATTAAAATTCATGTAGATGGAAGCACATGGAGATGTAAAGAACTTAGATTAAAAGAAAAGAAAAACTACCAGAATAATCCATTAAAAACATGGAGGCATTTGACATGGGTAGATGTAATGAGGTCTAACTCACTGGGAAAAGGAGGAGGGGAAGGAGGGGGAGCAGGGGTAGGATGGGGTAGAATTCAAGATGGGTGTCTTTTCTTCTTTTTTTAAGAGGTACTGTCTTGCTCTGTCACCTGGGCTGGAATACAGTGGTGCAATTACAGCTCACTGCAGCCTCAAACTCCTAGGCTGAAACAATCCTCCCACATCAGCCTCCCCAGCGTCTGTGACTATAAGAGTGTGCCACCATGCTCAGCTATTATTTTCATTTTGTTAGTGGTGGAGTCTTACTTTGTCACCCAGGCTAATATTAAACTCCTGGACTCAAGCAGCCTCCCAAACAGAGGTGTGACTTTCCTCCTTAAGAGGCCTATGCACGGGTACACAGTCCGCTTCACTGACTCACTCTTTCCAATGATAGCTGACTTTCAGTTTTTAGGAGAGAATTGAAAGCATGACTTAACCAACTCAAGGATGGAAAACTTTGGATAAATACAGAAAGGGACAAACTCAGAAAGGATGGACTTAGTCAAAGGTCCCTTTCAAAAGCATTAGTGTAACACTGGCCTTGATTTTGTTGGTTTTAGGTTATGAAATAGATTTTACCATATAAAATCTTATAGGTAGTTATCAAGGGCTAAAAATAACAATAATGGTCATAATGTAATAATAATCCTGACATTTGGATAGTATTTAAAAACTCTCATCAAAGTGCTTTCACATCTATTATTTACTTTAATCTTTCCATCCCTCCTTTCCCCCAACCCTGGTTAGTAAAATTATATAATGCTGGTCCTACTTTATGAAAGAGGGAGCTAGGACCCAGAGGAATTGTTGTTGCCCCTGGCCACAAATGCCAGCAATCCCGGATTCCCTGGGACCCTATGCGTTCTCTGATTTCTTTTAGACAATGCCGTGCTGTGCAGAAGTTCTGTCTTTTCATTTTCTTCCGTTCATAGATGTCAGGGAGATTCTTTAATGAGTTCCTGGCTGACCAGCTCCCTGGAAGGGTCTCTGTCCTCTCACAGGTCCGTGGGTGGCTGCTAAAGGATTTGTTCCTCACCACCCTTCCTGGAGCTCTGCTTCAATAGAGGAGCCTGACTCCAAGAGGCAGGGGTGAGTGTGGATTTGTTCTAAAGAAAGTGATACGTCTATCCTCTCTGCTAGCCACTTGGAAGAAGTCTGGTGCCTCCTCCTCCTGCAGTTGCTGGCCCTTTGAAAGGAGTTTTCTGTGGCAAATAATGCCAATTGCTTTACAAAGGCAATAGCTTGCAGATGTGGGTATGATAACCTGCAAAGCGGAACTTAAATATAGTAATTGTCTCTAGCCTGCTCTTAACTGTGGCGACAGGGTTCCTACTATGTCATTAGGGAAGGAATTACCAAGTCTTGGAACATAGTGAGCCAAGCTTTTGGCATCAGCTGTCCCTTTGCTGTTTTTAACAGAGTTAATTGGCTTCTAACCAAAAAGATTAGGGTGTGAGGTTCAAGTATGTGGGAATAGGAAAGAACAAAGATAAATGAGAGAAGAGAGTGCCCAAAAGTTAAAAAAGATTTTTGTTGCCAGTTGTTATTAAACTTGGAAATAATCACTTTATCTCTTTGTGGTTGTCTCTTTTATTCTGATTTTCTATTGTCTTCTTCAGTGAGATAACTGTAATTAAAAGGTGAATGGCTTTGCTTTGAAGACTTTCTTTACTGGCCCACCTCCCGTGGCCCTGCTGGGTACAGCCAAGTGTTACTGAAAAAGATCCACAAAGCTTCAGAGACGGATGGCGTTTAGAGGTTATCCAGTCCAATCTTCCATCTACCAAAAAGATTTCAGCCACTAATCTTTGGCAAGCCATCTTCCAGATGCCCAACTTTTTAAGATCTCACTTTGGACAGTTATTAGCATTAAAATATTCTTGATCCTAAATTTTTATTCCTCATAGGTTTTAATTTTACCCTTCAGAACTAGACAGAACTAATTTAGTCAGTTCTTTTTTTCATATCATATGCTTTCAAATATTTCAAGGAGAAAAATTATACCTGCCTTAAAGCCAGAATAACTAATGAGTTTCATCACAGTTGCTAGTTCTAATAGATTGCACAGAGGCTGCCTAGAGGGCTATGAGCTGGGAAAACTCTATATAGGAGGAGAATCATGAGTGATTAGTAATGTCTGCCACAGATAGATGATGGAATGATGGCATAGGTGGTTCGTGTTTTTTTAGACTTGTCCTTTAATGTAATCACTGTTACATTAACAGTCCTTCGATTGGTCCCTTCATTTGTTTTCTTTTTCTTTTTCTATATCATGGTTAGCTATATCAATATCTTGACTGATTTTCTCTGAACAATATTCCTCTTGAAGAATAACTCCCAAAGGTGAACAGAATACTCCTAGGGTGATCTGACTAGACCAGAAAACAAAGGGAGTGTGATATCCATTAAAGCACATTATTATCAATGTAGTCAGCAATTGCATTCAGGTTTTATTTTCTGGCAGCCAGAATGCTCGTGACTCATAGTGAGCATGTGGCCTAGATCACTTCATGTGGTAGCCAACAACACAGTGTATTTGAGGGCAAGGCCCCAGCGACCCCCAAATATCTCCCTTTTAGACTGTTCGGTGCTACAGTCTCCATCTATGTTGTTTGATATCTCTCCCCCCCTTTGATATCTAACTCAAAGTTCTTTAGACAACTGCAGTTGGGGCAGGATTGAGTCTAGGCTGTTCCCATTAGATACTAGAAATCACTAACACATTGGTGCAGAATGGCTTTTTTATTGCTTCCATGAATATTTATCGATTGCTTACCATGTGCTAGGTATTGTTTTAGACACTGAGCAAAAGAGAGGAAACTTCCTGTCCTAATGGAGTCTACATTGTAATGTGGGAAGACAGATAATATAACAAAAAAATAAAATAGATGGCAGTAAAATAAAACAGGGGGGTAGAATGGGAAATGGTAGGAGAGGGGAAAGTTGTGATGTGAAATAAAATGGGCCTCATAAATAGAGAGGGCCTCATTTAGAAGGTGCAATGTAGCAAAGCCCTGAAGGAACAGTAGGTCCTGAGGCTGTGGAGTATACCCAGCATGGCTGAGGAGAAGCCAGGAGACCAGATGGCTCAGGAAGTGAATGACAGAAGAGGGTAAGAGGTGAGCAGAGAGATGTCTGCAGCCAGGTTGCATAGGCTGGGCCAGCTGAAATCTGGCTTGTGTTCTGGGTGATATGTGAGACTGCAGGAAAGTTCTGAACAAAAGGTAACATCACCTGACCTTCTTTCGCAAGGGTCCCCTAGCTGCTGTGTTCAGGATGGACTGTAGGAGAGAGGTAGGAGGACTCTTCAGGAGGTTTTCATTCTGATCTGGGTGAAGGATGTTGGTGACTTTGATCAGAGTGGTAAGAAGGAGGTGGTAAAAAAATGATCTAAATCTGGAGGTATTTTGAAAAATAGTCTAAAGAATTTACTGACATCTGTTTGGGAAGTGTTTTCTGAATCTGAGTATGAAGAATGGGGGTTACCATTACTAAGGTGGGGAAGACTATGGGCCTGCAAATGTAGGAGGGAAATTCACAGGTGTGGACACCTGAGTGGAGGCATAAATTAGGTGCCAGGAACTATGACTCTGGAGTCCAGAAGCACAATCCAGGCGTAAATTCCTCAGCATATCAATAGCACTAAGGCCCTGAAGCTAGATGAGATCACCAAGGACCAAGGACTGAGTGGAGTGAGTGGAGAGGTCACATTGATAAGGAGATCTGAGGGAGTCTGAGGAGTGACCAATGAATGGGAAGGAAGCCAGGACAGGGCATGTCTTGGAAGCCCAGAGAAGAAAGTGTCTCAAGAAGGAGGAAACATTCCACAGTGTCCAATGCTACCGATGGGTTCAGGAAGTTGAGAACTAAGATAACCACTGGGTTTAGCAATTTGCAAGCTATTGGTGACCTTGATGAAAGAAGTTTCAGTGGAATGGTGTAAACAAAAATCCTGATTGCACTAGATTTAAGAGAAAATGTGAGGAAAGAAGTTGGGAATGGCAAGTATAGACCAAACTTTTAAAGAATTTTGCCATAAAGAAAAGCACAGAAGTGGGGGCAGATGGGATGTTAGCTGGAGGGTAGGTGAGGTCCATAAATTATTATTTTTAAGGTAAGAAAAATGACAATCTTGTTTTTGCTGATGGAAATGATCCACAGTGAGGAATTTTTAGTTAACTATTTATCATCAAGATCTCAAATATGTAAGACCCAGGACAAATATTTTTCAAAGGGAGAAGAAAAGTCTAATTCTTGGCATAGATTACAAAGTGGGCAACTGTAATGGAGAAAGCAGCCCTGTGGTAGCTGGATCATCAGGATGTCAACATGAGCCTACCAAATATGGACAGATTGTTGTGCGGGTCAGGGTGGGGAGTGGAGGAGTAGGCCTTAAAAACAACTCTCCCTGGCTTCTTACCCATGCACAGCCTCCGCAAGAGTATAGAAAATTGCACTTTAACATGTTGTACGTCACATTGGTATTTCCATTATATTTTTAGTCCCACCCAGGCAATTAATATATATTTGTTAAATATCTCCTAATCTCTTATCGAATCCATCTTGTGTCTTACTTAGTTTTCCAAGATACATGACAAATGATGATTTTCTAGTTACAAAGTTATCTTTCTTTCTGCTAGTGTTTGTTTTTCTTTTGTTGTTGTTTGTTTGCTTGCCAACTCACCATCTATTTTATTACTTTTCTTTCAAGTTTAGGTGTCAGTTGAACCTAAACAGCTAACAGCTTACCATCTTCCCTGATACATCTCACCTGAGACCTACTGAGTTATACAGAGTGGATGCTTCTTAACTAGGTGACTCACTGGACCCCATCTTATCCTCTTTGTGGGAGAAGAGAGCTTATTTCTCCATCCATCCATACATCCATCCACACATCTAATTAATATATATCTAGTACCTACTCTGTGCTAGCCATTGTTCCCGGCACTTGGAGATTCAATAGGAAATAAGACATGACTCCTGCTCTTAGGAATCTTACATTTTAGTAAAGCAGAAAGAAAATAAACAAGTAAAATAGAAATCCAACTTATTATGATAAATGCAATGAGGAAAATGCATAGGATATTGAAATGTAGACTAACAAGGAAAGGCCCAGGAAGTATTTTCTTTAGATAGTGTGGTCAGGAAGGCTTCAGCATTGATAATCTTTTCATTTTTCCATGGAAAGTTACACCCCTATCCTGGTGAATTAGATGGAGAATGGGATTCTGCATGGTATCTGTTGTTTTATTTGTCTTTAGATGCTTTAGAGCCTTTCTGTAAAGTGGAAATGAGACTTGGTCCTAAAACCATATTTATCTAGTCTGTGTTAAGATTACAAGAGTTTAGCAAGAGTAGTGATCTAAAATAAATGGATATTAATACTTGGGGTATTTTTCCTCTGATGACTTGGGCTTTCTACCACCCCAGGGTATCTCTCCAGATCTCCCCTGGCCCAGGAGCTCTGAGCTGGACTGGGGATCCAGGAACTGGGGTCCAACTTTAGAGGAAAAGTGAATATTGGTTGAATGTTTAAAAATCACTGTTGATTATAATAACCAGATTTTTGTTTTTTCAGTTTTGGCTGGGACCAGTCTCAAACCCTCGGCAACCCTCCCCATATGGGCCAACGCCCTACCTCTTGAGCTACAGGCGCCGCCCTCAACCAGATTTTAATTACAATGGTCACTGTGAGTTAGCATAAGTGGGTGGTGACTTGTCAATGTGGACATTAACAAATCATCCCCCCCAGAGTTATGTAATAAAACCAACCAGCCTGACCAATGCCAGCCTTCAACATATGTCACATTCAGTGATGTCAAAGGGAATACACTTGCATGGCAGATAACAAACTGCCAATCAAAAGAAATACTAGGGTACAAGGTATGTTGGCAATTGGAATACAGAACAATGAAAGACTTACTGCAAACAGGACAAGAGCCGCATGTAAGGCACGATGGAGAAGTCTAAGGAGAGACTATTTGAAGAACCTCTTCCGATTGAAATTACAAATGCCCCACATGTGTAGAGGTAGAACAATACCTGTTATTATTACTTTTTTTTGCAGCTTTTGGCCGAGGCTGGGTTTGAAGCCGCCACCTCCGGCTTATCGGCTTATCGGGCCAGCGCCCTACTCCTTTGTGCCACAGGCACTTTCTACTTTTCATTGTATTTTAATAAGTGCTCCTGAATGGAGTGAAGACTGCCAAAAGATCTGTGTAATTTAAAGAGTTAATTTAGGTTCAAGCTGGTAAATATATTGGCTGACATTGATTTTGGTCCTCTCCCTTGAGTGCCATGTCATGCAGCAGGGGCTTCTCCCAGTCCTGCTGGATTAGAGAACAGCAAAGGCAAGGCCTTTAAAAAGTTTGCCATTCAGCTCAGTCCACCCTAATCTCATCACGGGCTCTCAGTGGGTAAAATTACCCCCTTCCTAAGAAGCGGGTTTAAATATCTCAGCTGGGTTTCTACTTGGTTCCGTATTTCACATAACTTGGGTTGTGTTAGTCTTTACAATGGCTCGAAACCTTAATCACTCCCATCTGTTCAATATTACATGGTAATTTAGCAGTGACAGAGTACTAGGCTGGGAGCCAGTTTGATTCTAGCCCTGGCTTTGTCGCTAATTAGCCGTGTGACTTCAACGAGTTGGTCCATTTCCGTCTGGGTTTACAGACTCCCCCTCACTGACCTAGCTTTCTCTTCTCCCCTCTGACCCTCCCAGTTGGTAGGGAGAGGAAGCAGCTCGAGGGAGAGAACTTTGAGTCTCCAATCTCAGGAAGCGAAGTTGGAGATGAAGGAAAAGGAAGCAAGGCGTCCTCAACCCATCAGATACACGAGCCCTCTCCCCCTCCCTAGATGTGGGTTCTTCCTGCTGGTAAAATGGAGGCCGAGTCCCTGCTTCTATCAACCCCAGATTCTGCAGTTGGGCTTTCAATCCACCCCTTTGTCTTTTCATATACTCTGCCACCTCCGTCTCTGCCATCAGCTCTGCTGGCTCCTGGATCAGTCCCAAAGTATACAAACATGCTCTCATATCTCCCCATAATCTTTCTTGTCCCATGTGTCCCAAGAGTGACTGCTGCAATTCTCAGTTACCTATGCAGTCTGCCTTCTTGAAGGTGCTGTCTGCAAGAGCTGCCCAGCACTCACTTCAACACACTGTCTGCCCCACCACGTCAGCCCTTTCTTAATCACCCCATGTACATTGTTCGTTCCTTACCATTCTGTGAATAGTCCTGATATTGTATATTCTTATGTTACGTTACCATGTCTAAGTAGTCGTCACCTTAGACCAGGGGTCCTCAAACTTTTTAAACAGGGGGCCAGTTCACTGTCCCTCAGACCGTTTGAAAGCTGGACTATAGTTAAAAACAAACAAACAAACATGAACAAATTCCTATGCAGACTGCACATATCTTATTTTGAAGTAAAAAAACAAAATGGGGGAGGCACCTGTGGCTTAAAGGAGCTGGCCCCACATACCGAAGGTGGTGGGTTCAAACCCAGCCCTGGCTAAAAACTACTCCCCACCCCAAAAAGGGAACAAATACAACTATAATATTTAAAATGAAAAAAAGGGTGCCCCCTAAAAAGAAAAAGACCTCTTAACTTCAGATAAAAGAGGGCCCCCTTAGCCACAAAAAAAAGTCCCTGTAACTTCAAAATTAGAAAAAAAAATAGACCTAACTTCAAAAAAAAAAAAAAATCCTAACTTGTTCTTACCTTGGTCCTCAGGCAGCAGCAGGCTCTGCACAGGCAAGCTTGTGACTCATGAGACTGAGAGGAGGAGTAGAGGGACAGAGAGAAGGAGGGGAGTCAGAGAGTGCAGCGCGCACTCCACACATACACACTGCGGCCCTGGGGACAAGTCAGCTGGCTGCTAAGCAGGATGGCAAAAACACCCAGCAGGGAGAGACAGAGAGA
This sequence comes from Arctocebus calabarensis, assembly GCA_963573935.1. Lineage (NCBI taxonomy): Eukaryota > Metazoa > Chordata > Mammalia > Primates > Lorisidae > Arctocebus > Arctocebus calabarensis. Next base: position 34,703 of record CAUYON010086815.1, read on the forward strand.
AGAAGGGGAGTCCTAGAGAGCAGTGCACATTCCACACATGTGCACTGCAGCCCCGGTCGAGCTGGCTGCTAAGCAGGACAGGCACCAGCACCAAAACACCCGGTAGACCGGATAAATGTCCTTGGAGGGCTGCATGTGGCCTGTGGGCAGTAGTTTGAGGACCCTTGCCTTAGAGGATCATAGTGCAATTTGATAAGATGTTTTCTCATATACTTTACCCTGGAAGTGACAACAATGGAAACTAAAAATCTGTACCCTCATATTAATTTAAAATAAAAAACAAGTTAAAAAATATTTTTTCTCATATGATTTCTTGTGTGTCCTGGACGTAAAACTGTAGTCCCCCCCTTATCTGTGGTTTTGCTTTCTGAGGTTTCAGTTATCCATAGTCAGCTATGGTCTGAAAATATTAAGTGGAAAGTTCCAAGAATGAACAGTTCATAAGTTTCAAATTGTGTGTCATTCTGAGGAGCGTGATGAAATCTTGTGAAGTCCTGCTCTATCCAGTCTGGAAAGTGAATCATCTTTTTGTCCAAGGAATCCATGCTGTCCGTGCTGCCCACCCATTAGCCACTTAGCAGCCATGTCAGTCGTCAGATTGGCCATCACAGTATTGAAGTGTTGGCCACATGGTCACTGTGTTCAAGTGACCCTGATTTTACTTAATGGCCCCAAAGTGCAAGAGTAGTGATGCAACTTGGATATGCTGAAAAGGAGCCATGAAGTGCTTTCTTTGAATGAAAAGGTGAAAATTCTCAACTAAATAAGGGAAGGAAAAAAAAATCTTAATCTGAAGTTGCTAAGATCGATAATAAGAACAAATCTTATCTGTGAAATTATGAAGAAGAAAAAAAATTTCTACTAGTTTTGCTGTCACACTTCAAAATGAGAAAGTTAAGACCACAGCATGTGAATAGTATGTAGCTAAAATGGAAAGGAGATTCAATTTTTGAGTGGAAGGCAGGAACAGAAATATGTTCTAATTGATGGTAAGCAGGTTGGGTGTGCTACCTGAGGCTCCAGGTGTCTACTGAGGTCTTGAAACATACCCCCTATGAATTAGGGAGAGAACTAGAATTACTTCTTTAAAAATTTGCTTAATTTTCTATGTCCCATTACCATTTTTCCCCAGTGATCCATTGCCACTGTGTACCACTCTCTCAATGTTTCCAATATTTTGAGAGCATCCATTCCATTTTGGGTTTTTTATTTTTTAATTTAATTGAAAAAATTTTCTTTAGGGACAGGGTCTTGCTCTGTCCTCTCAGGCTGGAGTGCAGTGGCATCATCGTAGCTCAGTGCAGTGTCAAACTACTGGACTTAAGGAATCCTCCTACTTCAGCTTCCCAAGTAGCTCGGACTACAGGTATGCACCAACACATCTGGCTAACTTTTGATATTTTTTAATAGAGATGGGGTCTTGCTATGTTACCCAGACTGATCTTGAACTCCTGGGTCCAAGCAGTCCTCGTTCCCTGGCCTCCCAAAGCTCTGGGATTATAGGCATGAGCCACCATGCCCAGCCCATTTGGTTTTCCTGGACACGACCACCTGGGAACCCTCATTCTTATGCTCAGATCTGAACTTGTTGCTCTTTAAGTCTGCTGCTCAGCTGTCATCTGGGGACTTCCCTTGACTTTTTCTTGGTAACATAAATGTGATTCAAGACATTTTATCTGGCAGCCATTCATGGGACATATTGGAACCAGGAGAGATAGATGCAGGAAAACTAATTCAGAGGACATTTGAATGAGCTCAGGCTTGAGATAATTAGAATTTTCAAAGTATGTTTATCAGTGAGGTGGAGACTTGTTTCTGGGTCAGTATTAGTATGTTCAGAAGAAAATATTATTAGTGTTAGTATTATTAGCATTATTACTGTATCAATCGAGGCTCAGTCATGGGAGCAATGTCCCTATGAGCATCACAGGTAAGACATTTATTTGGGAATTAGATTTTACACAGTTGTGGGAGGTGAGGGGAAATTTAGACATTAGCGCATTCACCAGCTGGTCAATAGAGAAAACCAACATGTCCAGCCACTGTGATGGGATGATTAGGAGGATGGGAAAGTCTATAGTCCTCAGCCTCACATCTGGTGACGGTGAGGGGCTGCTGCTTATCAGCAGGGCCAGCCATCTGGAGGAACAGCTGGGGCACAGAAGAGCCACTTCTACTAACCACCATGACCTCCAGAGAGAGGTGGTGACTGCCCTTCTCCTGTTTCTATAATCTCTTTTGGCCAGCTCTCACCAGGAACTGTTTAGATAAGGGAAAGATAGTTTCTTCTTAACCAAGATAGTAACCAATTGTCTTGAGTGAATTGTGCCCCCATCTCCCCAAACCCATATGTTAAAGCCTTAATCCCCAGGACCTCAGAATGTGACTGTATTTGGAGATAGGGACTTTGAGGAGGAGATTAGGGTGAGATGAGTTTCTTTGGGTGAGTTCTAATCTAAAACAGGTGATTAGGACACAGACAGCCACGGGGTGGGATGGGGGAGACCAGGTAAAGATGTAGGGAGAAGATGGCCACCCAGAAGCCAAGGGGACAGACCTCGCAAGAAACCAACCCCCTGGCACCTTGACCTCAGACCTCCAGCCTCCAGGACTGTGAGGAAATAGATGTCTGTTGTTTAACCCCCCAAACCATGGTACTTTGCGATGGTAGCTCTAGCAGGTGTATCTGCTGATAAGTCTAGAGCGATGCCTTACATCACATGTTGCCTTATAACCTGCAGAGCATTTCGGGGTGCTACTGAGAGCCATCACTGGTAAGCACAGCCAACACTCACACAGTGTCACTGTATGAAGGCCATGCTGAGCAATTCCTTGGATTAATTTATTTATTCCACACAGCAATCTTTATGACACAGATACTATTATTTACATCCCCATTTTACAGATGAGGAACATGAAGCACGGAAGCTGCACAACTTGTGAGTGTCGCAGCCAGGACCCCAGCCCTGGCGTCTAACTCCATCATTTCTTCCCACCTTAGACTCTTTCTGGCCTCCCGGACAGCTCACCTTTTCAACTTGCACAGCGTCACACACATATCCCAGGCTCAGACTTTCTTCCCCTTTTGGTGTCATGAATCTAACTTCCGTGTCCTCTCGCTGGGTTTCTGCTTTTGTTCCCAGCCGGGGAACCCATGTGTATTTCCCATGGCGCACACAGGGCCACGTGCTGCCTGATGGAAACAGGCTGGGACGGCAGGTCCGTGCTCCCCAGAGAGGAAGGCCTCGTGCCAGGGTGGTGCACTTCTCACATGATGTAGGATTATTCAGATGGTAAACAAGAGCCAGATACATTTCCTTCTAGAATAAAGTTTGATTTCTAAGTCACTTCTCCTTGCACTGGCCAAAAGAATTCCCCAGCCTGAGGTCATGTGATTACTCAGCAGATTGAAGTCTCCAGGCCTGCAGTTCTAGAAATCACATATTTCTGAAACATTTTTTTTTTTTTGGCTTGTACCAAAATGCACTAGAATCTGTTTAAAACAAAAAGGTATGTCTAGTTGAATACGCTAGTGATGTCTATTTGACTCTAAAATGACAGATTAAACTGTACTTGGAACAAAGAGGCAGCAGCCAGCCATATCAATGCTGAGTGAGTCCATTAAAACAAAAGCCAGGCTTCAAGTTGTCAATGAGACTGAGTCATAATTACCCACACCACTCCCCCAAATGGGTAGTTAGGTTCTGCTTGGGGCTTCTGAGTGAAGTGAAATCCTATTGTGACATTAAAAAAAACCGCATCCTTTGCATTTTAAAAAGATTCACCTGACACTTTCCCGCTCCTATACCCAATCTCCCACGTTCCCCAGTAGGGAGCATGCCAGACACCGAGCTATGTAGAGATGGAAATCACACAGGAAAAACAGCAACAGCAGTAAGGAGCTCTTATTGCCTACTCGAATGTTAGGAAAGTTTCGAGATATGCAAAAATCAAGAAATGTACAATCCGCGCAGATGCAAACAAATGAACCCCGGCAACCCCGATGAGCTGAGCCAGCTGGAACTCGCCTGGCGAAGCAGAAAGGATGCTGTTGACTGTGTTTCCTCCAAGTGCAATGATGGCCCTTAACACAGTCTGTCTCAAAGCTTTAGTAGTGACCCACGTATTAGTCACCATTCTAAATGCTCTCTTTCCACGGAGCTCTTTCAGTTCCCATGACACTTAGGAGGTAGATCCCATGTTTATCTTTGACTGGTGAGGAAACCGAGGCTCGCGGAGCTGAAGGGGAGTTACCAGGGCTGAGTGGTGGAGCTGGGATTCGAACCCTTGCCCCCACCTATCTTCAAACACCTTGCTTCAGACTTCTGTATGCTTCTGCCCTGAAGAGGGAGGGATGAAAATGAATGAAACATTTTTTTTTTTTTAGCATTTTATTAATACTTTGGATTCTAAACTTATCATGTGTGTAGTAGTGAACTTTGAGGGGACAAAGAAGGAGAGTGTGGTCAGACAAGTCTCTTCATCTTAGAGACACTCTCCCTCGCACTGGTTTTAGACAGTAGAGTCCTGAACCCTAGGACAGAGGTAGAATCCCGAGAGGCTGGGGTGGTCAGGCAGAGGGGTGGGACAGAGCACTGAGTCCCGATGCTGTACTGGCCACAGAGACAGTAGGGTACACAGATGCCCCCTTGGAGGATGTGACCCCACCCGGAACAACCAGGTTGTCTCTTCCTTTAGTTTTACTGCCCAGCTTCTTAAAAAAAGAGCTCCTGTATCCATTGGGGCTCTTGGTTACAAACCATAGGAGCCGATTCTGGTGAACAAAAGCGGGGAAGTTGACCACTCCAAGGATCCCAGAGGTCTCACATAATGGGTGGGGAGTCTAGAGAAACTCTCTTCAGAAAGCACCAGGGTCTGATGGGCTGGCAACAGGCCACCGGTGCATGGAAGCAGGAGCGCTACCATTAGTTGGAGAGAAGGGACATGAAAGCAAGACCAACTTCCAGTAAATTCGCGTAAAATCCCCTGACTTCAAGGGATCGTAAACAAGGAAGCTAAGGTCTGAGGGTGGGATCCAGAGATGCGTAAACAGAAGAGAGACTAGATCTTGTCTTCTGCTTAATACACATTTCTTGTTCCTGTTTATGGCCTTGGAAGCTTGTGGATGAAGGAAGGGGGTTAGGAAGGGTTGTCTGAAAAAGAAATCTACTCTCAGCCGCCACTTGGCTCTGTCATCCTGCTAATCCTGAAGACAAAACGTGAGTGGAGGGCGGCGCCTGTGGCTCATGGAGTAGGGCGCCGGCCCCATATACAGAAGGTGACGGGTTCAAAGCTGGCCTCTGCCAAACTGCAAAACAGAAAAATAGCCAGGTGTTGTGGCGGACACCTGTAGCCCCAGCTACTTGGGAGGCTGAGGCAAGAGAATCTCCTAAGGCCAGGAGTTGGAGGTTGCTGTGAGCTGTGTGATGCCACAGCACTCTACCCAGGGCGATAAACTGAGACTCTGTCTCTACAAAAAAAAAAAAAAAAAAAAAATGTGAGTGCCCATCCCAATGGATGCCCATCTAATGGGAGTGTGCTCAGCCTTATTATTATTTTTTATTCTTCTATGTTTTATCCCATATGTTATTGGGCCACAAATGACACAAAGAGGTGGGAGACTGTCTGCTTTATTCTCATTTGTCAGTGTATTTAGTAAAGAAAGGAAGCAAAATTATTTCCTAGCTGATATTGGATTATTAAGCCTTCTTAAATCCTGATGTTGATGGGACAGAAATGTTTAAATGCGTTAAAAGCACGTACCTTTTAAAGAGCTATGAAATTTCTATTTTTATAAAAGCTATAAATTAGAAACTGGAATGGGAAGTGATATAGCAAAGATGAGAAAAAGACAACTTGAGTGATTATTTTTATTCTGTCTCAGACTCCTACCTCTGAGAAACTTGGAGTTGCTATTCTGACTTTTAGGACATATTTTTTAGTTTCACAAGGTTGAAAATACAAATACCTTCTTTATTATTGAAGGGAAAATGCATTAATAATTGTCAGACTCCAAATACCAAATATACTGACTCTCTTGGGTCAGCTAATAAGTATTAATAGAGTGGATATTATGGTTAGTTAAATAACATTAAGAAATTAGGGCAAACCCAGGACAATAATACAAGACGGAAGACATTGTGCCATTTGAAGGAAGAGTGTGTCGTATGCAGAGTTCTTCCTTCCAAATCCCTTTTGGAGGTGCTGAGGGGCAAAGGCAGAGTGGAGGCAGAGGGCAGGAAGGGTGTCGGGGGGTGGGGGGGTGGGGTGGGGTGGGGTGGGGGGTGGGAGGTGGGGGTGGGGTTCTGAAAGTGACCAGAAACTTTGGTAATGCTTCTCTTTTGTGTTCTAGATTTTGCTTAAGAAGTGTCTTGGGGATAAGAATGACATGTAATGAACTAATGTAATAAATGAAAAAATAAATAAATGAGTTAAAAAAGCTACACTGGCTTCATGGCGTCTCACTTCTGCAGTAAGTCACACAGGGCTCAACTCAGAGGTTCCAGGCTCCCTTCAATGATATACTGTTGCTATCTTGGAACTCCTACTAAGATTGGAATAAGGAGCTCCACATTTTCATTTTGCAATGTGCCTTGCAAATTATGTAGTTGGTCTTGCATAAAGGCTGTATCCATACAGGCTACTGTACTGGAATATAATTAGTGCCTCACAGCAGGCTAGACTAGCAGCTGGCAAACTTTTTCTGTAAAGGGCCGGAAAATAAATATTTTATGTTTTGTGGCCCATACAGTCTCTTGCCTCAAGTACTCAACTCTGATATTATCGTTTGAAAATGGCTATAGGCTAGTAAGTTTTGTAAACTTTATAAAAACAGATGGGCTAGATTTGGCCAATGGACTCGTATTTCAACCCCTGGGCTAGCCAAATTCTTGATCTTAGGTTACCAATAAGATGTCCAAGAGATAAATAGGTGGAATGGGCAGTATTCTACTCCTCTTAACATGCGTGGAAGACTTTTATAGTTTTTGCCATCATGGAACTATTCATACTCTTGCTTCCCTAATAGTTAATACCATGTATTATGCCAAAAGCTTTACATGCATTTGTGTAATGTACTGTCCCTCAACCTCATGAACTATGAGCTAATAGCATCTTCATTTTTCCAAAGAAACCAAGGTTCAGAGACTAAGCAACTTAACCAAGTTACACAGTAAGACATTGGGACCCAGAACCCGATGTGCACCATGGCGTGCCACTGCACTGTCTGGCTGGGATGCAGCAGGCTATCGGCTGTCAGCATTGTTTGCAAAGGCAGACAATATATGCGAATGATTTATTTGTTTTATTTTTAAATATATAAGTGATTTTATTTAGTACCTACACTCCTACTTGCTCTCTGATTACTCAGGCAGGGGCTGTGCAGAATCACCCAGCCCAGGCTGCAAATAGCAAATTGGCTGGGGCATGCTAGGGAAGATGTGAGGAGTAGGAAGGCGATGGGGTTTGAAGGCTGTTGGACCTTGAGTTCCCCAGCAGGCCTGATGCTAATGTCTAAAATGGTATTACTGTTCCTTTCAGGGAGCCCCTCTCCCCAGAAACCCGAGAGAATCTCTCCTACGTATTCTGAGTTCCCCAAATCTACCTCTTCCTCCAAACTCACAAATCCGAAACCAATCTTAACTACGTGATTTCTCATTCTTGATGTAGGATTGCCCATTCCGAAAAATGGTGACGGAAGAGAAGCATAAAACCAGGGAATTTCTTCTCCATTGAGAATTTACTCATTGTGATGGGGAGAGAAACCAGCACACAATCACCTTCCTAGTTCCCACTGGAAATAATGATACATCCCCTGGGGCCAGGAAGAGGAAAACCTTTTTGTCTCAGGGGATTTTGAGTTCTAGAGAACCATCCAGGGAGAATGGCTGGACAGTTCAAGGAAGGCTTTCAGTTTCCTGATGCCACTAAGAAAAGGTGGGTTCTGAATAAGAGGTCTGATGGTGGTTTCAAAAGGAAGGGAACATTGGACAGAAAGAAAAAGGAAGAAAAAGAAAGAAAATAGTCTTCAAATTAGGTAAATAAAAATTCACATTGGAAAATTTTTATGTATTTTTAATAATTAGTCAACTATCATAAAAAAGACAATAAAACTCAATTTATTTCAACAAAATTCTGAGCCCAGAAGCCTCTTACGGTACCATTGAAAGATCAGCAATGGAAACTCAGCACTTAAGATAAGAATCTAGCTTCCGCCCCTGTTGGCCAGGGGGTGTTATCATGGAAATGATGCTATTTTTCTCAACAATGTTTTGTTGAATTCATAGAGCAATAATTTCAGAATTTAAAGATGTCTTTATTTTTCCTACTTGGAGAACAGCAGAGACAATTACAATTAGGCCCCCCGGTTTTGCACAGAAGCTTATTGACAAAAGTAGAAATGGAGACATACCGTGACCACATTTCTCAGCAGTTCCAGCTCTCTGGACTAAACAATGCAAGGTGTAACCCCAAGCAGAGGGGTAGGGACAGGCAGAGCAAGTGTCTGCCAGTCTGCTGAAGGGACCCTGCTCTTGAGAAACTGTGCTACCCCAGAGATGACCTTGCACCCACGTCTTTCAATTCCTCATTTTCACTTCTTTTGTTCACGTTCCATTTTTTTTCCTCCATCTGTACTTTGCTTTCCCTCTCCCTGACATTTAGGGAGTCCTATGAGCATCTTCCCCAGAGGCAGGGAAGAAGGCCAAATGAGGACTTCCCAGGGAGCCCTTAGGACAGTGGTTCTCACCCTGTGGGTCGTGATCCCTTTGGGGGTCAAATGGCCCTTTCACAGGGGTCGCCTGAGACCATCCTGCGTATCAGATATTTACATTACAATTCATAACAGTAGCAAAATTACAGTTATGAAGTAGCAACGAAAGTAATTTTATGGTTGGGAGTCACCACAACATGAGGAACTGTATTAAAGGGTCGTGGCATTAGGAAGGCTGAGAATGACTGACTGACAATGACCTGCTTTCTCTAATTTAGTTCCAGAGAAGGCTGACCGTAGAAAAGTTTGGTCATAAGGAGTGGAGATAATCAGGGTGTGCTGGCAATGTGGGCGGTGGGGTGGGGAGGGGGCTGCTGCCCTACAGCCTCCCCATCCCCAGAACCAGCTCACCCCTCACTTACACTCATTTGCTTGTTACTCTGACAGACTGTGTCATACCTGAGCTGTGTGTAAACCCTGTGTCCTGTGGGAGGACAGGGTAGTACTCTGAGGAGGGAGAAGTCTGAAGGCTCTGGGGTATTCCTGCAGTGCCCTCCGACTTAGATCAGCCCCATCCAGGTCCAGATCCTAAACCCACTGCCAAATACAGCTCAGAGCAGTGAAAAGGCCCTACTTCCCCCCGAGAGGGGGGTCTGAGGAAGGCAGGGAGGGGAGTGGCCAGACTTGCCTTCTTGCCGACAGGTGCTTGGAGAAGTAACATGTTTGTGAAGACATGAGGAGAGCTCATTGGCATCACCAGCTCTGACATGGGAAAGGAAACGACTCTCCCTGTTCAAGACCACACCTTGGTTTGTTCCTAGCATAATTTGTATTAGTTATCTATTGCTATGTCACAAATTGCCCCCAAACACAGCATCTTAAAGACACCAAGTGTTTATTACGTCATTATTTCTGTGTGTCAGGAATCTGGGTGTAGCTCATGTGTCCTTGGGCTCAAGGCCTCTCACAAGGCTGCAGCCGCTGAGCCAGTGGGGTGCACATGTCTCAAGGCTGAGACATGAGTGGCTGCAGCCATCGAGCCAGTGGGGTGCACCTGTCTCGCGGCTTGACTGAGCTCGGGGCTCATCTCTGCAGCTGGTGGCAGGGCTCAGGTTCCCTCCGGGTGCTGGTGGAGACATCCGTTCCTCGCTTCTGGCAGGGCAGTTCACAGCAGGGGCTTTCCTCAGAAATCAAACAAAGGGAGAGTGTGGGCAGGATGGAAGTCACAGACCTTGGGTAACCCAACCTTGGAAGTGGCACGCCATCACTTTGGTTGTGTTTTATTCCTCAAAAGTGAGTTCACTCAAGAAGGGCTCACCCAAGGGCATGGATGACCAGAAGGCAGGGATGACCAGGGACCAGTGTCTTAGCTGTCCATTGTAGACAACCAACTTGATGAGAAATCACAGTCTTCAGCCTTGAGCCTTCAAAAAACAAAAAAACTCTGAAAGGGTACAGACGTACCACCATTGAAAACATTAAAAAACAAAATTGTTGTGAACTCTTAAAGCATTAGACATCTGACTAATTGAAGAGACTTTTTTGAGAAAGCACCATCTTTGGGGTGCATACAACCTGATGACAGTGCAATCCCATCAGTTCCATCTGCACTGTAATTTTTCTTTCATGATGGGGTTTTTTGCATGTTGACAATTAGCAAGAATAAAATTATTCTGTTTTCTAGAGTAAAAGTAAATTCCTGTGTGAGTCTAGTTCCTATTAAATTATCGAGGCCTTGAAATGGGCAGAAACGAGAGTAACTCTGCCTCACTTGGTTTGCTCATTTGAAGCCCCAGACCGGTAGCAGAGCCCTGGGTCCCTGAGCCCAGCTCCTCCTGGCAGCCGCATCTCAGACTACCACAGGCCGGTACCCACACAGCGACGCTGTGCTCAGTGGGGACAGCACGGTGGGAAGGCGACACAGAGCCAAGACGGACAGAGGCAGGCTTGGATTCTCTCCAAGTAGCAGGTACAATCAGGGTGCTTTGCCCCCCCCTGTTCTCTGTAAACATTTTGTTTCTCTGAAAATTTAATTCTCATGGTTTGGAAAAGTTCATACATAGAAAGTTGGAGGTCTTGTGAACCCTGAGAAAATAGTGTCTTGATCGTAGGTGTTCCCAGTTTTGGTGGCTTGTGTCCAAGCTGCGGGCTGCTAGTTAGAGCCACGCAGGGCATGAGAAGGGGAGAGGCTGGTTCTCTCACCAGGAGGCAGAAGCAGGGCTGGTTTTCTCCTCTCACATACTTGGAGTTAACCACATAAACCCATCCCCTTTGCCCCATTAGGGGGTGGGGGCTCCAGACTTTGGCCTAAACCAAATTCTCTATTTCACCTGCTTGCTCCTGGCTCTCGCTATTAAGCTAAAGCTTTGTTCTAAATACAAGTTGGCAGTGATTGGCTCTCCTTATCTCTGTCTCCCAAGATAAGTTATACTTTAGCAAGATTATTAAGGGGCGGGGCAGGGGGGAGAAGGCAGAAAGTTTAACTCCCTCATGACTTGGGCGGGCCTCTGGGGTCACTTAAAGTCTCCAGGAGAGGAACAAACTGGAGGAAGCGCTGGTTCTCTTGCTGGCATTTGAGCAGAAAGGGTGGGCACAGTGGCATAGAAAGATGGGGACAGATGTGCTTTCTTTGCACGCCTCTGCTACTCACCTACAAAGCCCCTCCGGCTTTCACTCCCAGACAAGGGCAAAACACCAGGAGAGAGGAAATTAGTTTATTAGTGGGAGTCGAGAGACAGACGCTGGGGCTTAAGAATAGTTTTGTAAAGTATGTTTTCTTTTCTTTTTTTTTTTTAATTTTTAAATACATGTATTTTATTATTCTTCATTACATTATGTAAAGTATGTTTTCATACACACCGTATGTGGGAAATTTTATGTTAGGTAGGGTAGTGCGTATGGGTGCACGCCCGGTGGGGGCTGCAGGGCGGCCTTGTGTTTATTTCTGTTTGTTAAGGTCAGCAGTAAAAGTCTGCGCTGGAAGTCTAAGAGCCGGTTACTTCCCTCCTTGCTGTGCAAGCCGGGAGACAGGACTGCACCCTGTTCCCCCTAAGCGAGAAGACAGTGCGGAACAGAATGTCAGAATTACCCCAGTCTGCTCCAGCTCCCTGCACAAACTCTCCGAACGCTCGCAGTAGTTCTTTAAACAAGTCAACACTTGCTCCCCAGCGAGCTCTGCATTTTTATGACCAGGGTGCCCGAGTCATCTAGTTTGAAGAATACAAAGGCTCACGAAAAAGAATGTGCTTAGAATCTGCCGCACATATGTTAGGAAAATAAAAAGGAACAAAAACGTTGAAGTCTGAGCTTTGGTACTGACAGGATCTATAAAAAAAGAGACTTCAATTTTTCCTTTATTTTCTGTAGCAATTTACAGTGTTATTAAGTGTTAGAGTACACAATTTATTCGCAGTTACTTCAGGGAAGGGAAACTAATTCCAAGAACAGAATAAAAAAAAGGTAAGGTATTTCCAGTCAGTATCTGTTTTCCCCTTAAGTGTCCTACCACTGAGAGGTAAGCAGAGACAGGGGAAAGAAAAACGACCAAATCTTGAAAGGAAGAGAAAGAGGGAGGGAGGATACACAGTGTAGTTATGCCCTATGACTATGTTTACACTGTGACAAATACACTTTTTATCAATCCGTTTGAATAAACATATGTTTGTAGTACATCTACATTAACAAAGGTGTTCAGTAATGTGAGTTAATTATTGCCAGAGTTCTCATGGAACTTTTGGCTCAACTGCTAACTTACTTTGCAAAAAAGTGAGGCTTGGTATAAATTGACATGCTGCAAATGGCCTCATGCGAGCAACTATTATAGGTCACCGTGACATTTGGCTGTCAGTACACAGGTAAAGAACTTTTGGTTCAGGTGCTGGCTAAGAACATCCTCTCTTCCCAGCTAGCATGACTTGGCCTAGGGGCCTGAATGTTCTTCCTTGCAACTGGCCACAGAACTTTGCAACCGGAGAGTCCCATTTGGAATTGATAACTCATGTTCTGGGCAAAAGTAATATTAACATCACACCTTCCAAAGTGTATGAAAACAAAAGTCATTTTTTCCTCTATTAATAAATTGTGGCTTAATTCCAACATTCAATGGAGAATTAAAATTTGACATCAATAAATCTTCAAATATTTATTGCATGTTTTCTAAGGGCTGGGCACTGATATTAAGGGCTACAGGGAGCAGATAACTGGAAGACATGAGCTCAGTCCTCGAAAATCTAATACTCTTGTTGAAGACTGCAACACCCTCTGTAATGGGCGGTCCTTAGCTAAGGTGGAAGGTTAGACTCAGAATCTCCCTGGTTCTCCCAAAATA
>CAUYON010086819.1:0-25808 GCA_963573935.1 Arctocebus calabarensis
TAAAGAAGACAGGCGCACGGCCTACAGACACATGAAAAAATGCTCACCATCCTTAATGATCAGAGAAATGCAAATCAAAACTACTTTGAGATATCATCTAACTCCAGTAAGATTAGCCCACATAACAAAATCCCAAAACCAGAGGTGTTGGGGTGGATATGGAGAAAAGGGAACACGTCTACATTGTTGGTGGGAATGCAAACTAATACATTCCTTTTGGAAAGATATTTGGAGAATACTTAGACATCTAAAAATAGACCTGCCATTCAATCCTATAACTCCTTTATTAGGTATATATCCAGAAGACCAAAAATCACATCATAATAAAGATATTTGTACCAGAATGTTTATTGTAGCCCAATTCATAATTGCTAAGTCATGGAAGAAGCCCAAATGTCCATTAACCCACGAATGGATTAATAATTTGTGGTACATGTATACCATGGAATACTATGCAGCCTTAAAGAAAGATGGAGACTTTACCTCTTTTGTGTTTACATGGATGGAGCTGGAACATATTCTTCTTAGCAAAGTATCTAAAGAATGGAAGAAAAAGTATCCAATGTACTCAGCCCTAATATGAAGCTAATTTATATGAAGGCTAAAACCCAATTATAGCACAAGAATACAGGGAAAAGGGAAAGGGAGGTGAGGGAAGGGGAGAGGATGGGTGGAGGGAGGGCAATTGGTGGGATCACACCTATAGTGCATCTTAGCAAGGTACTGGTGAAACTTATTAAATGTAGAATATTAATGTCTTCATATAGTGATTAAGAAAATGCCATGAAGGCTATGTTTAACAGTACGATCAAAATATTTCAGATTGTATATGAAGTCAGCACATTGTGCCCCATGATTGCACCAATGTACACAATTATGAGTCAATAAAATTATAAAAAAATTTAAAAAACAAAATAAATGACTTATTAAAAAATAATAATATGTTGATTACACTTAATTTTAAGTCTCTGCTGTTGTCTATGGCTGATCCCCTAAAAGTGGATTAGATTCTATTAGGTATTGGAATCTGGGACTATTGCTGAGACATACAAACTTTGAAATTTGGAAAACACTATTCCAGACTTGCTAATTAGGCATAATAATCCTGGGTGAAGGCTACTCTTATTAGTATTTGGTGTGCAATTGTTTATTGATTTCACATTAGTATTGAATACATTTGGATACTTATTTTTTCATTCTTGTCATGCTTTACTAAGGAGAATGTGCTTAAGCTCCATCCTGGTAAATACAAAACATGTAAAGTTTCCATTTTTTATGGCTGAATAGTATTCCATGATACCCATACACCATAGTTTAGTAATCCATTCATAGACTAATGGGCCCTTGGGTTGATTCCACCTCTGGTGATTATGATTTGAGCTGCAATAAACATTCTACTATAAACATCGTTATGGTAAAGTGATTTCTTCTTTGGAGTAGATACTTAAAGGAGGGATTGTGGGATCTAATGGCAGGTCTACTTTTAGGTCTTTGAGGATTCTCCACAATTCTTCCTATAGAGGCTACATTACGATATAATCCCAACAGCAGTATAAAAGTGTTCCCTTTTCTCCACATCCATATCAACATCTTCAGCTTTGGGATTTTGTGATGTGGCCTATTCTCACTGGGGTTAGTTTATTTCTCAGGATGGGTTTGATTTGTATTTCTCTAATGATTAGGAATGATGAGCATTTTGTGAATCATTTATTCCTAATAATAGAAAATGCCACATTTTTTATTTTTCATTTTTTTATCTACATAATAGAATGAGTTGGTGATACCCCTTTACATTTGGAATCATTTGCCACCAAATTTATGCATGATATGTACATGTACGTATGCAGGGTATGTAGATGTATTTTTTCCTAATTGGAGAAAATTTAAAAATCATCCTTAGGCCTTTTTTTTTTTAATGACAAGGGGCCTGTTCATCTTCTTTGGCAAACATATATTGCCTGTAAACATATATCTTGCTCTCTTTCTCAATAAAGTTGGTCTAACACTTGCAAAAAAAAAAACCTCCTTAAAACAACATATTGATTAAAGTACAAATTTTTCACTCAGTGGATTCTAAACACATTGTAATAACTTGCAAAGGGCAGACAAAGGAAGCACAGAAACTGACCTCTTAGAAAGAACATCTCTGTGCTTTGGGGGTAGAAAATAGCAGCCTCTTTGCTCTCTTATTAATGCCTTATATGGTGACAGAAAGGTATAAATGTAGACAGAAGTTATGAGATATTGCTAAAGGAGAAAGTGGCTCTTCTGTACATAGAACTTTGTCCTAAGAGTTATCTTTGACTGGAGCTCATATAGGCTCATATAGCATATAGAGTTCTGCAGATGCCATGGAAATTTGTTAATCAAAACTCCAAAAGTCAACAGCTACTGAAGACAAGGTCATATGCTAGTAGCAAGTGACATTTTCCCCTCAACATTGGCTAAGGTATAAAATAATATTGCCTGGATTATGAACAGCAGTAACTGACATTTGATTCTAGGATTTGGGTTGGTATTTCTACAGCACACTTGGCATTTTAAAAGCTCTGCCTTCATGTAAGTGAATATCAACACACACACACAGACTGACAGGCTAGAAAGGAGGATAAGGGACATCAGACAAGGAGGGGTGAGATAAGCAAGAGGACACACTGAGAATGTTAGGAAGCAGTGACCGAGGGACTAAGAAGAGAAGGCAGCAGCGAGGGAGGAATGCTGAGTCAGGTGGATAAACCAAAGGCTCCATCCAGGTTACAGCAGACTGGAAGATAAGCAATTGCTTTATTTCAACCTTTTATGCTACACACATGGGAATAAAGGCTAGGAAGGTGGAATGACCTTTCAGAATCACATGGGGGCTTTCCATGGTGGTCTGAAGGAAGCTGAGAACACAGAGAGCAGCTGGAAGGCAGGGAGGAAAGAGAAAGTCCAGAAGTCAGAGCTGGGGCAGTGGGGACAAGACTCAGGGCTGCAGGAGGCACACTTTTTTCTCTGAAATGCAATTTGGATGCAGAAGAGATTTGTCAGTTGGAAGAGAGAGGAAGTCACTACAGCTACTGAGAAGAAGGTTTGCTGAAATTAGACATCAAACACCAACTCTACAAGAGAAAATTTCCATCTCCCAGTGAAATGCTGCTTCTGTCATTTCAAGTGTTAGCTGTTCTCCTCCCAGGTGCTGACAGTGAAGATGGTAAGAGTCACTCTGGCAGTTCTCTGCACTGGTGCAAATGTATTGGGTAAAACCAGGCTGCACTACCCAAGTGTATTTGAATATGAAAGGTCTGGGTGGTCTCCAGCCCTCTGCTGCCTTTCTAGATGCTGGGGATGGAGCCTGAATCCTCAGGGCAGTCACCTTTATATGTTCATTCTTCAGCATCCAGGTTCCTGTCATCTGGATCTTTTCCATTTCCATTCCTTCTCACTCCCTCCTTCTCCTCCCTTTCTCTTCACAGGCTTCCAGGGACCAACCTCTTACCATGTCATCCAGATCACTTACTTTGCCAACAGCACATGGGCAAAAAATCCAAGTTCAGGCTGGTTGGATGATTTGCAGATTCAAGGCTTGAACAGTGACTCAGGCACTGCCATATTCCTGAAGCCCTGGTCCAAGGGAAACTTCAGTGAAGAGGAGGTTGCTAAAGTGGAAAAGGTATTCCGAGTCTACTTATTTGGATTTATTCAAGAAATACAGATGCAGGCCAGTGAATTCCAGATGGAATGTGAGTTCACTCTCATGAACTGAAAAGATTTCTTCTCTCCCTTTTTGCAAATTACTAATGCTTCTGGTCCTCCTCCCCTGCCTTGTGCTCTACCCAAATGCATGCATACTCTGACTCTGCATCTACCCGCATATTGCAGATTCTGGCCACCTCTGACTCTCCTCTGAGAGATCCAGGCCCCCAGTTCTGTGTTATGTGGACCTGGCTCCTCAAGAGCCCTTATTCTCTCCCTGTCCCGATTGACCTGCACTGTGGCTCCCTCCTTTAATCCACCTCTTCAGCCATCTCCTCCCTTCACTGCTCTTGCTGCGTCCTCTGTCTCATGCTGAAGTGCTGTGCTCTGGGCTGTGTCACACTCTGCCTCCCCACCCCCTTCTACTATACCTGTCCATGCTCCCACTCTTTTCCATTATTTTATCTATTTCTCTGTTATTTCTCTACTATACCTCCCATAGCTTCCCAAGGCTTTTCTTTCAGGAAAGCTCTAAATGCTGAATCAGCATTCGGTCATCATTTCACTTCCAAGAACTTCATCCCAAGGTTTCTAACGTCTTAGGTCTTTTTTTCATGGTTTTGTTTTTATTCATGTTTCGTAACTTGATTCCTGTTATCTTTCTACCTAGACCCCTTTGAGATCCAAGCTATAGCAGGCTGTGAGCTCCTGTCTGGGGGATCCATGGTAAGCTTCTTGAATGGAGCTTTAGGAGGACTGGATTTCCTGAGATTCGACAATGATACCTGTGTGCAGCTCAGCGCAACTCAGCGCAGCAGGTGTGCGCACGACTCATGCAACATCAAGTAGTGATAAATACAGTGAAGAAGCTCCTGTTAGAAACCTGCCCCCGATTTCTCTTGAGTGTCCTAGACACAGGGAAGGCAGAACTGCAAAGGCAAGGTGAGTCTGGCTCTCTACTGCACTGAGCTCAAGACTAGGAAAATATCTGAGTAGGAAAGGGACGTAATCAACAAATCACTTGTTTCCCAAAGAAATGGAAGGGGTCACTGTCCAACCTTGTGTGTTTCTGAGTCCCTGTCGTCTCAATTCAAGTCCTGATAAGACTCTCACTGCCTTTTCCTGCCCCAGTGAAGCCAGAGGCCTGACTGTCCAGTGGCCCCAGTCCCGGACCTGGCCGTCTGCTGCTGGTCTGCCACGTCTCAGGATTCTACCCAAAACCCATGTGGCTGATGTGGATGCGGGGTGAGCAGTCGGGCACTCAGCACAGCGACCTCCTGCCCAATGCGGACTGGACATGGTATCTCCGAGCGACCCTGGACGTGGCGACTGGGGAGGAGGCCGGCCTGTCCTGCCGGGTGAAGCACAGCAGTCTAGAGGGCCGGGACATCGTCCTCCACTGGGGTGAGAGAGAATAGGGTCCAGGCTGGACATGGGAGGAGAGGGTCCTCAGGCACAGGGGGAGGCACTGGGGAAGGAGGGGCTTAACAGATGAAGAGAGAGAGAGTGAGACTGATTCATTTCTGGGACACAAGTTCCAACTAGAATAAAACAGAGGAGCCAAGATATGGAAGAGGTAAGAATAAAGGACCTGTAGGCAGTGCAATTGGGGCTAGAAGGATCACAGGATGGTGGATGGAATCAGGAATATAAAAAGGGAGGTGGGGATGACCACACATTGGAAGCAAGTGAGTGGTGACGCCGGCATGCAGATGTCCAAGGATGCCAGGGGATTCAGGGCATGGGATGGAATGTGACATCTTTTTTCCTTTGCCAATTTCCAGAACAACCCATCTCCTTAGCCTTGATCTGGCTGGCAATAATACTGCCTTCATTCATCCTTTTGCTGTGCCTTGTATTATGGTATATGAGGCACTGGTGAGTTCCTTTTTATTTTTTTTTCTTAATCTTTCCTTCCTGTCCATGCTCCCACTCTTTTCCATTATTTTATCTATTTCTCTGCTTTAACATCAGTCTTTTTACCAGATTCTTTTCACCAAATTCCCACCTGCTGTATGTGGAGATATATTTTTTAATGCTGTTAAAATACCCAGAAGAAAATTTACCCTCTTTACCATTTTCAAGTGTACAGTTGAGTGCTAATAAGTGTATTCACATTAGGCAGTCTCCAGAGTGCTTCCATCCCTCAGAGCTATTCATATAAAATGCCAATTCCCCGTTTCTCTCTCCCCTCTCCTGGGCCCTATACAGGATGATTCTACTTTCTGTATCTATGAATTTGCTTGATATATTCTAGATACCTCATAGAAGTAGACCAAGCTGTAATTATGTTTTTGTGGCTGGCTTACTTCACTTAGTAAAAGTGAAATAACCTGTTTTAATGGGTCCTCTCAGAATGCACCTTGAGTCCTCATTGTATCTTCTCTCCATTTGGATCAAAGACCAAGAAGCCTCTGATCCCACAGTGTCAACCCAGGAGCCAGTCACCTCACATTTCCTCAAATGCTCATCATTATTTTATCAAATTAGAGTTTTTTAGGATTTTGAGATAAATTATAACCTAAACACCAAAGACAAATAATTTAAAACTGAATTAAGTTTAAACTGAATCAAGTCTGTAAGAATAGTGTGATCTGTATATTAAAGTGTAAGAAAAGACGTGTCTCAGAATAAATGAAATATGATGTATGCAACTTAACGGGGACTTCTCTGTGGCTTTCCGTTTCAAAAGTTTTCTCCTTCTGCTTCTGCCCACTCCCATTTCTTGAAGTAAGCTAAATATAATTGGGAGGAGATAATTGTATTGCCCAGCAGAGCATTTTCATGTACTTTCTCTGTCTCTGCCTGGAGGACTTTCTCACCCTCAAAGCCCAGCTGAGGAGCTTCTTCCTCCAGGAGGCCTTTCCAGCTGCTGCTTGGGAGTAACTCTCCCTGTCTGGTATCACCCACACCCTCCCTGTACTCAGCACCTACAACATTGCTGTTATTTGGTGTTTCTTCCTTTCCTACTTTCAAGATCCTTGAGGGCAGTGCTGCCTCTTTGTGCATCCCAGGCAAGATCTCCTCCCTGAAAATGCATTTTCCCAGTAAAAATTAGATCTCAGAACAAAATTAGATCGCAGTGCTGACTGTCAAGTTGATGGTCTTCTTCCAGAGTCATCTTCTTCCTCCCTTTTCTCCCCTTAATTCATATTCTAGATCTTCCTCTTCTCAACTATTTTCCACTTAGCCAAAAATCATTCTGCTTTTCTTTCTTTTTTTTTTTTTTGAGACAGAGTCTCACTGTGTCACCCTCAGTAGAGTGCTGCAGTACTCTCACAGCTCACAGCAACCACAGACTCTTCGGCTTAAGCAATTCTCTTGCCTCAGCCTCCCACGTAGCTGGGACTACAGGTGCCTGCCGCAATGCCTGGCTATTTTTTGTGATAGTTGTCATTGTTGTTTGGCAAGCCCAGGCTGTGCTCAAAGCCATCACCCTCAGTGTATGTGGTTGGTGCACTAACCGCTAAGCTATGAGCACTGAGCCCATTCTACTTTTCTTGTTTCTGCTCTAAACTCTTCTGAAAAAAACTACCTTTGTCCTTACCACAACTATCGTCTACCTTTAAAGAGTCACTGTAGTGGAATATTGCTTCTCATTTTTCTAGTGAGGATGAGTGAGAGGCAGGGTGGATGAGGAAGAATAGTTCAGGTGACTGGGACACAGCAAGGAGAAGAATTAAGAGGGCTGTTCCTGCCCTCGGAGTCCTTGCCTGATGTATGTGCTGTATCAATGTATTTTTGCTTTACATTTCAATTTATCCATTGCTTATTTTGTAGTTTTCTAGAACTATCCATCTTAAAACATTCAAATTCATTTTGATTTGAATATATGTTTTCTTTTTTTTTTTCAGATTTAGGATTGGAGGTCAGGGGAAACAGTTTTGGAGAAGCAAATAATACTAGAAGCAATTTCCTACCAGTACATTTTAGAAAAACAGGGTCTTTAGAATTTGGCAAGTGTAGAAAATAGGTGAAATCACAGCTTTCTCCCCATTCTATTAATATACCTGGCTGCATCTCCGAGTTAAATTCAGCTGATCCATCTTACAGCACAGCCATGCTCCTGCTGTGTGACATGAACTATGTGGACATAGGGGGTGAACTATGAACAGACTGCAGCAACAGTGCCTGGAACCTTCCTAGAAAATCAAATTTCTACACCCCCTCCCCCACCTGCAGACTCAGAAAATATGGGAATGGGAACTACTAACCTGTTTTAACAAGGCTTACAGATGAATCTGATGTATATTCAACTTGAGAACCTTGTTCTAATGGTCTCTCAACCTCCATACTACTGGTATTTTGGGGCATGTGCTTTTTTCTATGGAAGCTGCTCTGTGCACTGCAGGATGTTAGCAGCATCCCTGACTCTAGAGACCAATAGTGTGTTCTCCATTGTGACTCAAATGTATCTTCAGATATTCTAAATGTTCTACAGGAGGACAAATTGGATGAAAACCACTATCTGAGATAAAGATAATTTCATTCACCTCTTCTGCCAGAATAATTGGCTGATCGTGTATTTCTGACCTATTTAACCTGATCCAACTGAAGCCTATGATATATGTTTGCTACTCAGGGAAAGAGGAGTTCTCCCATACTCTGGCTGGTATTATGTGTGCTACTATAGAATGTTGTCCCATAGGAAAAGCTGGCCCAGGAATGAGTTCACAACAAAAAGCAAATAGGCCAGGCATGGGGACTTACGCCTATTAACTCTAGCACTCTGAGAGGCTGAGATGGGAGGATCAATTTAAATCAGGAGTGATCAAGAGAGAAACCTTGTCTCTACAGAAAACAGAAAAATTAGCCTGTTGTAACATGTGCCTGTACTCCCAGTTATTCGGGAGGCTGAGTGAGGAAGATCATTTGAGCCCTGGAGGTTGAGGTTGCTGTGAGCCAAGCTGACACCATGCACTCTAGCCTGGACAACAGAGCAAGACTCTGGTTTAACAGAGAGAGAGGGTAAAGAAAGAGAAAGAGAAGGAAGGAAGAAAGGAAGGAAGAGAAAGCGAGAGAAGAAAGAGAGTGAAAGAAGGAGAGAGAGAGAAAAATAAAGCATATAACAGAACAAATGGTAACAGGGCCAAAGTCTGAACCAGCTATACCTGAGGCTTGAACTATCTAGATATTTTAGTGACATGAACCTAATAAGTTTCATTTTTCTTTTTAAACCAATTGAGTTTGAATTTTTAGTTGCTTGAAAATTCTGATATTACCGTGATCACTGAAGTCTTGTACCAGCTTTTTCATATTTTTTAATGTCTTTCCTCTGTTTTCTTTACTTCTCTGATTCTTCTTACATTATCATCCATCCCTCAACAGTGGTTTTGGAACTTAAAATTTTCCTCTAAGTATCCTTAACTTGATAAAGCTTAATTTACCCATGACTTTAACAATGACCTGTGCATGAACGGCTTTCAGAAATAAATGTTCAACCACAAAACACAAGGGCTTCCAAACTATTTTTGTGAGAGAATGCATGTGCATGAATATGCATTGTGGGATTTGTGAGAATATGTAAACTTGCATAGTTCACCCTTTTCCATGATGACTATGTCCCAAGACCCCCAGTGTGAAACCACAGACAGTATGAAACCCAACTGGGTCAGTTGGACCGTGTTTCTGTTCGTGTCTTCTACCCAGAGATTAACACCTTTTCCATCTTCTCTAAGTGATCGTGAGCTATGATCATACTTGTTGCAGTTTGAGATGCAACAGCAAAACAAGCATGAATTGTTTCTTCCCAGTTTTATGGCTAGAAGAATCATTCTTATTGAAGATCTTAGCAACCTCAGCATATGTTTTCTTTTTTCCTGTATTAAGCAAATAATTCACTATTTTACATAAAGGAAGCACATTACAGCTTCTCTTTGGCATGTTCAAATTGCCAGCATCACTACTCTTGTGTTTTCATGCCACTATTAAGCAAAATAAGGGCTAAATAAAACATAAGCACTGCAATAGTCCATCTGTTTACTGAGCCCCTTTACTAAGTGACTTGAAACCTCAGGTAACAAATAACTCCTTTTCATCTTGTTAATTAGTCATTTATATATGCAAAATAGAGAAAGCAATATAAAAAACTACCATTTGCTCAAGAGACAGCTTTAAAAAATGCATCCACTGATGATTATAATAAATTTAAGATATATTTCATCCACAGATGTTTCAACATATATTTCTAAAATGTAAAGATCATTTTTTATGAATAACCCAATTACTTTATTATATCTTTAAATTAGATGCTTTGATATCATTAAATATCTTGTCAGTACTCAAGTTTTTCCCAACCATCTAATCAATTTATTTTATAGTTCATTTATTAAACTAAAATAAAAATAAGGCCCATGTATTAAAATTAGTTGAAATGTCTCATAAATCCCATTTAATCTATAGATTTCTCCTCTCATCATTCTCCTTTATAATCGTTCACAGTTTGGATTTTGCTGATCACACAGCTGTGATGCCCCTTTACATGTCCTTTATCCTCTTCATTTCCTATATGTTGATAGGTATGTGATGTGATCAGATTTGAGTGTCATTATACTGTGTATATTTCACAAAAGGTATATAAAATTTCATGATCTCCATTCATTACCAAGATTAACAGGTCTCAACACTCTGATGCACCTTACACAGGTAAACTTGACTGAGGAATGTTCACTGATGTGAGTGTACTGTACTTAATGCCACAGGACAGAGTACCTCAAAGTGGCAAAAATGATAAATCTTATGTATGTATATTTTACCACAATAAAAAACAATTGAGACATCCAAAAATTATACATATAAAAAATTACATGTATAAAATGCATGTCTAGATAGATAGCTAGATACTTTTTTTGTCTTAGAAGTAAAAGGTAGGCAGGGCCTGTAGCTCAGTGGGTAGGGGGGGCGGCCACATACACTGAGGCTGGCGGGTTTGAAACCAGCCCAGGCCAGCAAAAACAACAATGACAACTACAACCAAAAAAATAGCCAGGGATGCTCTTTTCTCTCTCTCCCCCCATGTGTCTCATATCTATCTATCTATCTATCTATCTATCTATCTCTCTCTCTCTCTCTCTCTCTCTCTCCCTCTCTCTACCTTCTCTCCTCTCCTCTCTTTTCCTCTCTCTCTCTCTCTCTCTCTGTCTCTCTTTCTCCCCTCTCCTCCTTAATGCTGCTCTGCAGCATCCCCCGCCAATAAAGACCTTTCCTATGAGCAAAAAAGAAAAAAATAATAATAATAGCCGGGCGTTGTGGTCGGCGCCTGTAGTCTCAGCTACTTGAGAGCTGAGGCAATAGAATTGCTTAAGCCTAAGAGTTTGAGGTTGCTGTGAGCTGTGACACCACAGCACTCTATCCAGGGTGACAGCTTGAGACTATTTAAAAAAAAAGAAGTAAAAGCTAATTGGCTCGGCACCCATAGCTCAGTGGTTAGGGCACCGGCTACATGCACCGAGGCTGGTGGGTTCGAACACAGACCAACCCTGATAAACAACAATGACAACGACAACAAAAGAATAGCCAGGCGTTCTGGCAGGCATGTAGTCCCAGCTATTTGGGAGGCTGAGGCAAGAGAATAGCTTAACCCCAAGAGTTTAAGGTTGCTGTAAGCTGTGATGACACAGCACTCAACTGAGGGCAACATAGTGAGACTCTATCTCAAAAAAAAAAGAAGTAAAAGCTAATAAATTACTAAAATATTTGTAAACTTTCATAAAGTAAAACCTTCATTAAATGTCCCCCAAACTAACACCTTGTTTTTACTAGATGTTCCCATTTAATTTTATTTATTTTTACAAATGAGGCTA
Organism: Arctocebus calabarensis; assembly: GCA_963573935.1. NCBI lineage: Eukaryota > Metazoa > Chordata > Mammalia > Primates > Lorisidae > Arctocebus > Arctocebus calabarensis. The sequence goes on from CAUYON010086819.1 coordinate 11,478, forward strand.
TTAATCCAGCATCATTTGTTCTCATAATTCTTGTTGGCAGCTGCCGCCTGCTCTGTTTTTTGTCCAGATCTCTCTCTTCCTGAGGTATCAGTGTGCCGCCCCATCTCGGTCCTTTCCTACCATTTTCAGCCTCTCTAGATCTTGGAAGACCCAAATGGCTACATTCTTGGAGCCTCGGCTGAAGCAGCTGGCCATGACCCTGTTTCTCTGACACCCTCATATACCTTGGTGGAGCCAAACTCAGTGCCACCCAGCAGGTGCAGATGCCACGCTGTGGAAGCCCCTTATGTGCAGAATCAGTTCTCACTGCAGGGAGCAAGGTCTTAGTGCAGGGCCAGTCTGACCATATCTAAACATGCTGGAACTTGCAGCTTCTTGGACTTGTTGAGCAAGGCTGACCGAACAAAACTAACATCTTCATTTTCAAAAGTTTTCCAAATATTTAGTGGGAAGGATGGCTTTATACTTCCTTTTTTTTTTTTTTACATTTTTCAATTCTCTTTAATGTCTAGCTTAATAGAAAACAGCTACATTTTTATATCTTCCTTGGCATTCACTCTGATGCAATATCACATTTTATGTAGTCTCTGAGGAACAAAACACACTCATGAAAGGAATAGAATGAAAAGTTAAATAAGACATTAGTAATGTTACAGAAATTAATTTGACCTGTGGACCCTCTGAAAGAATATTGGGGAGCTCAAGGTATCCCTGGGCTTTAAAAACAAAAGTACTATGAATTCTTTATTTAGTAGAATATTTTTAGAAAGACATATTTTCAATAATTCTCTCATTAAACACAGGTAACCAAAGAATAAAAATACTTTTTTCATTTCCTTGCCAATATGGCATCCTTAACAGATGACAAGTAATTTTTTTATGTAAGGCATACTCATGAATTTTAACTTATTTGAAATGCTTGACCCTAGCATAGCGACTAGTTTCCTTGGAGCTCAAATTCTCTCATCTGTGACACAGAGATCCTTTTCAAATCAGCTGCTCCTGAATTATTTCAATATGCCTCCATCACTGAAGACTCTGTTTACTTTCTGATGTGCCAAGATTGCTCCAGGCTCTGCAGAAACTTGCTACCCCACACTAAAAATTAGCCATTTCTCCAGAAACTTTTTATCACTTCTAGTGGGAAAATATGATCTGGAAACCATAGTCTAGGTTAATCCTGGTTTCTAGGCATTCTAAGAGGGCAAACCTAAAAAAATGGCTGTGGTTTTTGTTAAGGATTAATATCTTCATTAGCTCATGTTCATATTTAGTACTTCCAGATTCAGAACTATGAGGTTTTTCTCATCTATCTCACTTCTACTTTTCTCTTCTCCCACACAGAGTAGATGTAAATATGCACGCCCCTAATCCTACAATACCCACAGGGCAATCATAGAATAAAAATACAGACATCATGTCTGAAAGGTGCCAGAATAGGAAGTAATCCACTGAAATGTCCCCACAACAATGCAAATTGTGCACCCACCTAAGGTTTCTCTATGGGAGGCTCAGGAATTGGGTAGGATGTTGTAAAAGCTCAATGGAGACTAAGCCCTAGGAAAACAGTTTGGAAAACTGCAGACCAACCTGCGGATAGCAGAATTACCAAAGGTGTTCCTGTGCTGAAACCTGGAAACAGACCTATTACCCAAAAGGCTTGGCTATAGCCCAATTTTACCTTGAACCTAGAACCAACCCATTCTCCTAGGGGTCCCCAAGGAATCATGCACACTAGTGACTTGGCAGAAAGGTTTGTCTGCCTACCAACCCTGACCTCAGGAGTGGGTCTCAAAGTTACCCTGCAACCTATCTCCAGCCCCCTCAACTGTGATCGCAGCTTATCACTGCTCACACTAGGATCCAGCAGGAAACCAGGCCATATCTAACAGCTGGGGAATTACCCACTCTTCTGAACCTCCTTTAGCCCACCAGTCTTTGTCCCAAAGCAGATCCTGAAGGGACACAGTGTCAGCTCCAGGTCCTCTTGTTGCAGTTGGGGTGGGCTCTACTGCTCATGTGGGGAACTACTGGGCAGTGTGCACGCATTTGAGATGGCAGGGAGGGCTACTGGCTTCTATCCTGTGGTGACTCTGGGTTAGGGGCATAGCCTCAGCTCTCTCACTGCAGTCAGGGGTCTCCCCTGCCTATATAGGAAACTGCTAGGAAGTACACATGTCTGGAACCCTGCAGTGAACCTGTCAACCACTGTCCCATAAGTGGTATTAAGGGGGTACAGAATCCAGAACCAGCCCCTCTTAATGCAGTTGAGGAATAGTCCCAGTTGTGCAGAGATCATCTTTCCAGAAATATGTACCAGTCTGTGCCAATGGGACAGGTTTCCGGTTTTAGGCCCCTGGTCAGCTTTCTCACGCAGCCTGGGTACCCTCCTTGGGTCTTCCTGGCCCATCCAGCCAGGGGCTCCATGACAATCTTGCAGCACTCACGAGGCTCTCAGCAAAGCTGAGCTTGGTTAGTGCTAAAAGGGCTGCATCGGTCATGGGATTTAACAACACTCATTCTGTTTACAGTCCAGACAAGCCAAATAAAGAAAAACACGCCAGACTATGAAGACTGGACTCTGCAATGCACAGTCCACAAGCATTAAAAATAATCAGAGAATTATGGATCTCACTAAAGAGACAAAATAAGACACTAACGATAAACACTAAAGTGATAGAGACTCTGATCTCTCAGACAAGGAATTCCAAATTCCAGTCACTCACACCAGTAATCCTAGTACCCTGGGAAGTCAACATAGGTGGATTGCTTGAGCTCAGGAGTTCAAGACCAACCTTAGTAAGAGTGAGACTCTGTCTCTACTAAAAATAGAAAAATTAGCCAGGTGTGGTTGGAGGCACCTATAGTCCCAGCTAGTTGGAGGCTGAAAGAAGAGGATCATTTGAGCCCAAAAGTTTGAGATTTCTGTAAGCTACAATGACTCCATGGCACTCTACCCAGGACAACAGAGTGGGACTCTGCCTCAAAAAAAAAAGAAAAAATAATAAACAAGGAATTCCAAATAGCTATATTAAAGAAGCTCTGTAAACTTCAAAAAAGCACAGCAAAACAACTCAGAAATTCATTACAGAACTTTAACAGAGATTGAAATAATTTTTAAAAAATCAAACAAATCCTGGAGATTAAAAACAAAATGAATGAAATAAAAAATTCAATACAGAGCACCAAGAGCAGATTTGATCAAGCAGAAGAAAGAATCGGTGAAATTAAAGATATGCTATTTGAAAATACAGAGCCAAAGGAGAAAAAGAATAAAGAGGAGTAAGAAAAGCTTATAGGATCCATGATATAACATCAAAAGAGTAAATATTTTGCTCATTGGCAATCAAGAGGGGGCAGAGAAGGGTAAAGGGATAGAAAATGTATAGAAATATAATAACAGAAAACTCTCCAGACCTTGAGAAAGATATAAATATCTAAGTAAAGGAAGTTCAAAGGTCATCAATTAGAGTTGTTCCAAGTAGAGCTACCCCAAGACATACCTTTGACTCTCAAAGGTCAAAACAAAAGGTTCTGAAAAATAAAAGAGAATTCTCAACAAGAGTAAAGAAACAAATAACATACAAGGGAATTTCGAGATGCCAGGCAACAGACTTTTTGGCAAAAACCTTTAGGCCAGAGGAAGTGGGACAATACATTCAAGTGCTGGGGGAAAAAAATTCCAACCAAAATTTGGTACGTGGCAAAGCCATCCTTCAAATATTAAGATGAGATAAAGACTTTCCCAGACATATAGAAGCTAAGGAAATTAGATACCACTATGCCTGTCTTACAAGAAATGCTAAAGGGAGTTCTTCAAATTGAAAAATAAAAGGCTAACATGTAACAAGAAAACATCTAAAGGTATAAAACTCACTGGGAAATGTAAGTACATACACAAATTTGAAATACTCCAGCTTCAATCATCACATGTGATCTTTAGTAGGTATCACTGTTCTAGTAGGTATCACTGGTGGTGATAATGGAAATATTACAGTTATTATGGACCACAGTATAGAGGTTCCTCAGAAAATTAAAAATAGACCTACCATGTGATCCAACATAAGAAATAAGAAATACAGCTATAAAGACAAAGAGATATGCCTACACTTTCGTATTCATGCAGTTTTATTCACAATGGTCAAAATACAGAATCAAGCTAAGTGTCTATCAGCTGATGAGTGGATTAAGAAATGTGTTATTCAGGCGGCACCTGTAGCTCAGTGAGTAGGGCACTGGCCCCATAACTGAGGGTAGTGGGATCAAACCCTCCATGGCCAAACTGCAACAAAAAATAGCTGGGCGTTGTGGCGGGTGCCTGTAGTCTCAGCTACTTGGGAGGATGAGGCAAGAGAATCACCTAAGCCCAAGAGCTGGAGGTTGCTGTAAGCTGTGATGACACAGCACTCTACCGAGGGCAAAAAAGCAAGACTCTGTCTCTAAAAAAAAAAAAAAAGTAAGAAAGAAATATGTTATACATACACAAGGAAACATAAAAACAAACATTTGCAACAACATGGATGAAGCTGGAGAACAATGTGCTAAGTGAAATAAGCCAAACACAGAAGAACAAATACCACTTGAGCTTACTCACATATGAAATCTAAAAGAGTTGATCTCACAGAAGTAGAGGATAGAGAGGAAGGATGGCTGGGGAGAGGTTGGTCAATGGGTACAAAGTTATGGTTAGATAAGAGGGAAAAGTTCTGGTGTTCTATTTGTTACACAATAAGGTGACTATAGTTAAAAATAATGTGGATGTCAACATAGCTAGAAGAGAATATTTTGGATGCTCTCACTACAAGGAAATGATAAATATTTTAGGTGATGAATATGCTAATTACCCTGATTTGATCATTATTCAATGTATACGTGATTGAAAAAATCACATTAATAAATATAATTTTTATCTTTTAATTAAAATTAAACTTAAAACAATAAAAACATTGCAATTAGTAACATGATTATTGAAAACTGTAATTTAGTATTTAAAATTATTTTTTGTCCCTTAGAGAGAGTATTTCTCCCTTAAACATACCATCAATTTATTGGGCTTCAAATTCATTTCAAATAGTACCTATGTCTGGTATGCCACTGACTCCGTAAGTGGTTATGCTCATTTTCACATTTTGCTTTTAATATTTAGAAACTGGTATTTTTAGGTTTTCTAGAAAGAGCACATCCTCTCTTGATAAAATAATGATATTAGACAAAACTCTTTAATAAACCATGTTAGAATTTTGGAAAATAATCCAAGGCATAGAACAAATTGAGAACTATTTGCTCAATAAAAAAATAAATAAATAACAATGACTACCTGAACCTCAGTAAGAAAAGCAAGGGCTTATGTTAGTGCACTAGCAGCTGCTCCCATCCCTCCCCTAACTCAATGGTGACATAGGCTGAAGACAGTTATTTTGCTGCCACCAGAAGGGTATACTCAAATTGGAATTCCACAGAAAGGTCCCATTCCCAGATAGGTTGTAGACTACAGTAGCAATTGGTATCAAAATCAAAGGTCAATATAACAGCTGCCAAAGGCTGCAATTGGGCTAAGACAAAGAACAGGCCAGGCCCAATTTAACAAGGACCTCTGGGAAATGAGACTGCTGTAGTGGACTTTAACAAGCTCCCACTTATCAAAAGGGTTTGGAAGACTGTATACATAATAAGGAGAGACCAAACAGGGCCACACTTATCTACTTATCCTGCTGGAACATAAAGCCTTGAGCAAAGAGAAAGCATAGCACAGGTCAGATGTGTAAACTTCTCAAATGGTGAGTGTATGACCCAACCCACACAGACCTATAACAAATCATTGCCTACTACCAGGATGTGCTGACCCAAAATGGCTCCTAGGAAGCCAGGGTTAAAAACTTTTAAAGGAAAAGAAGTAAAAGGAGAGAGGGAGTCAACAATTGTGTATATAAAAGAAGAAAAAAATGAGCAGAGACTTTAGTGGCTCAAACTTCAGGGCAGTCAGAATCTACAGAATTAATCCAAGTAAGTCACTAAACAAAAACAATCAAAAGGCTTGGTACCTGTAGCTCAGTGTCTAGGGCACCAGTCACATACACTGGAGCTGGCGAGTTCGAATCCAGCCCGGGTCTGCCAAACAACAATGAGAATTTCTACAACCAAAAAATATCTGGGCTTTGTGGCAAGCACCTATAGTCCCAGCTACTTGGGAGGCTGAGGCAAGAGAATTGCTTGAGGCCAAGAGTTTGAGGTTGCTGTGAGCTGTGATGCCACTGCACTCTACCGAGGGTGACAGCTTGAGACTCTGTCTCAAAAAAAAAAAAAATCAATCAAAAATAAATACATAAAAAGTAAAAAAAAAAAAATGACTTTATTTGAAGAATTTCAAACTAGAAACAAACCAAATGTCCATCCAAGAGTAGATGATAAAGGAAATTACAGTGTATCCATCCATGGGATTCTATTCAGCAATAAAAAAGAACAGGTCACACACTCAGCAGCATGAATTACTTACAACCATATGCTAAATGGAATGAAAATCAATACAGAGAATATCTACAGTTTATCTTCACCTTAATAAAATCATAGAAAAGACAAATAAAAGTTTGAGTGGCATAAAGCAGATCAATAGTTACAAGAATGCCAGGCCAGTGGTGGGTTTGACAATAAATGGGTAGGAGAGGTTATAGAACTCTGTATTTTGCTTGTGGTCTTTTTTTTTACATGGACTTATATATTTGTCAAAAACAAATGGAACTATACACTTAAAACAGAGACATTTTACTGAAAATTATTCATCAATAAAGTTGAGTCAAATTTTTTAAAGGAAGCAAAAAATGAAAACAGTAAAAAGAAAAAAAAACATAGATTGAAAAAGCAAACTTCAGGAGGACAGACACAATCTCATTTGTTTTCTCCCTTACCAGGTTGGAAACTGCATGTACCTGTCTCATGTTCAGAGTTTAACAAATATTAGTGGAATCAGTGGATGAGACCCAAAAGGACATTATAAAATCCAGCCAAGATTATCTCAGACAGCACAGCTCTTCAGGCGATTTGTCTTCCATACACGGCACATGGGTTGCCCTGATTCCACCTGAGGACCGACTCCCCTGCTCCTGTTTGGTAACCTCTCTATGACAAACCTGCTCCGCTACCCTTTACACAGGACTTGCACATTCTCCACTATAGTTGTATTTGCACCAGGTTAAATAGATTTGGCTCTCTTGTTTAGAAAATAAGTATGCCTAAGAGTAAAGGTACATTTTTTTCTTAAAGGTTTAGGGCGAAAATCAGGAAGCTAAAATGGGCTGGAATTTCTCAGCTAAGTTAAGAGGTATTTAAAAGAGAGGGAAGCATCCATGTTCAAGTGCTGCAACATCATCAGGAAGGAGTGTCATGCCACAAAACTAACAACATGATGGTTCATACAACTTAGACAGGAGGTTTGCTTGTATTTGTTTTCTTTGTCACTGAGCACATACAGTTTTTTTTTATTTCAAAATATTAAGGGGGTATAAATGTTTCAGGTTACATGGATCACTTTGGTCATGCTTGAGTCCTGACTATAGGTGTACCTGTCACCCAAGTAGTGTTCATTATACCCATGAGGTAGGTTTTACCTCCCCCTCCCTACCCCTGCCCCTGGTTGATTTCCCCTGAGTTTTACTCCCCTCTGTGCACATGTGTGCTCATCAGTTAGTTCCAATTTGATAGTGAGTACATGTGGTGTCTGTTTTTCCATTCTTGAGATATTTCACTTAGGAGAATGGTCTCCAATTCTATCCAGCCTGTTGCAAAAGTTCATACTTTTTATGGCTGACCAGTACTCTGTGGTGTGTGTGGCATATACTATGCTTTATTAATCCACCCATGAATTGATGGGCTCTTGGGTGGATTCCACATCTTTGCAATTGTGAATTGTGCAGCACCAAACATTTGATTATAGGTGTCTTTTCTTTTGGATAAATACCCAATAGTGGGACTGCTGGATCAAACTGAAAGTCTACTTTTCATTCTTTGAAGAACCTCCATACTGTTTTCCATAGAAGTTGTACTGATTTACAATCCCACCAACAGTGTGTGTAAGTGTTCCTCTTTCTCTGCATCCACTCTGGCACGTATTGTTTTGGGACTTTTTAATAAAAGCCATTCTAACTGAGACAACATGATATCTCATTATAGTTTTAATTTATATCTCCTCTGATGATTAGTAATGTTTTTATATGTTTATTGGCCATTTTTCTTTCTTCTTTTAAAAAGCTTCTGTTCTTGTCTTTTGCCCACAGATTTTGGGTGTTAGCCCTTTACTGGGTGTGTAGCTTTGGATATTTTCTCCCGTTCTATAGGCTGTCTGTTTGCTCTCTTGATTATTCCCTTGGCTATGCAGAAGCTTTTTACTTAATCAAATCACATTTTGTTGTTGTTGTTGCTGTAATTGATATTAAGGTCTTAGTCATAAATTCTTAGCCTAGGCTAATATCTAGAAGATACCTAGAAGAGTTTTCTTTACTTGACTTGTGCATTAGATGTGAGTCACATCATTCATCCTATTTCAGTCATTCTATTTCCATCTCCTCTTGTGTCTGTGTGTCCCTCATGCCCTGCTCCTCCCATCTTTGAGTTGCCTATATTCATTCCTTTATAGCATCCTCACCTAGATCTGTTATCATCAAGCTTTTGTCATCTCAAGGATCCCTGCTCTCACCTCTGACCTACAGTCTCACCCAGAAGAGAATGCTATCCTGGCCTACTAGATGCTGTACCTCACTCAGCAAGAGAGACCAGCTGCCTCCTAGGCCACCGCTCCCAGCATCCCTGCAGATACCATGTCCCATCAGTGTTAGGAAGAATGTCATCTTGTTTAGTGCACAGTTTCTCCTGCTCTCTCTTCATCCATGTCACCCAAATAGGCTTTGGTTAGAAACAAGAGATATGACAAGCCAGCAACACCCAGTCAGATCCCAGATGACTGGACAGCCAGAGCTCTGCCCTCACTGTAGAGAGCACAAAATGTGTTGAGATGAGGACACTTACACACAGCTTAGGGGCCCATATGTCCACATTCATGTCCACAGATAACTTTTCCCTCCTCTAGGAAACTATCACTTACTGTCCCTTCTCCTTTATGTCCTAACTTTAAAGGAGATGGGAAGAAAGGGTAAGATTTGAATGGAAAAATCTTAGAGGAAGAGTTGAACTGTCCTTGCCTCTGGAGATCCATCTTCCCCATGTCCAGAGGCCCAAGAGAAATCTAGGGCATGCGTTTCTTACAAGCCTATACACTGGTACCTTGATGCCTTCATAGTCACTGAGCAGATCATACACACTCTGAGCCTTACTCCCTCCCTCTGGAGAAGGCACCCATGACATGCTTTGGAAACTCAGAAAATCTAACCCTTCAAAAGCTGCCTGGGTGAAGCTTTTTAGGCTGTCTCTAGAATACAGCTCACAGTTGAATTTCATCTGTATTACAGCAGGATCTGGGGGAAGGAAGAAATGAGAAAAAGAGTTCCAGAGAAAAAAATAAGAGGAACAATATGAAAATCTAGGGCCTTATTAGGAAGTTCTTACATGGGGTTAAAGGTGAGCCAAAGGTCTATCTGATCAGGAATAGAGAAACATTATAGAAATGGGGAAGAGGGACAATAAGAGATAAATGCCTTGAGTTAACAAGAGATCGATGTGAGGAAGGTTTGGGGAAATGAGAACTGAGCTATATCATACAGGACAGAAAGTGAGGGGGTAACCTGTGGGGGAGAGGTGGGAGTACAGCAGTCTATGATGCATGAAATTGGCCATTATGGTATTGGACTACGGATGTAGATCTTTGGAGAAATTGAATCAGGGAAGAGATTATATTTTAAGGAAGTAGAACAAGTGTGAGACAATGTCTGCCTCTGGGCCACAGGCTAGAGGTGGAGAACACAGGGGGAAATAACAAACCATAAGAAAAAAGTCTTCCAAAAATAGCAAGTGTTTAGGAAATTTGGGGGAGTCAATGTCTGGAAGATCCCCTGGGAGATTTATGCAGGCAGATTTTATGAGGGGATGGGATAATAGGAAATGGTTCAGTAATGAGGAGGGAATATTTTTCTGCAGTAGAACACAGTGAAAAATTCCCTAACTTGAGTTGATTGAACTTATGTTCAAACTGCAATTAATTGGCATGGTCTGGAATGTCCCAAGTTGAACCAATGAGGTAGACACAAAACAGTATCTCCAGGTCTAACAACTTCTCATTGTTGAGTTTCTCTTGGACCCAGAGTGCAGGAAAATTATTATGCCTGATTCATTCTCCCAGCCATGAGTCTGCAAATCATCTAGCCAACCTGACCCCTAATTTTGTCCCCAGGATTGGTTGGCAAAGGATGGGAACTGTATGATTTGGAAGGAAAAGCTGTGTTCCTGGACCACCATGGGTAGTTGAAGGTCAAGTGAACCAGGTACCACAGAGAAAAACAAAATGACTAGCTTAGCTATGAAGCCTTCCATAGGGCCCCATGCTTGTCACCATCCTCCAAAAAATAAACTGGATCTGGAAACAGGTACATTCAGATGGTGAGCATCCAGGGACCCTTTGTGATGCATCCTGGAAAGCCCACTACACTCTATCCACAGGCATCCAGTGGGCAGCAGCTGACAGAGATATTCTTGGCATCCACTTTGCCACCACCAGGGAGGGGGACAGCTCGCAATAGCATTTGTAAAAATGGCATGACATTTACAGATACTTCTTTCTCTCAGCAAAGTTGCTCTTTGATCTCTATTCTCAGCAAACCTATCCCTCTGTATCTCTATTCTGACTTCCTTGCACAAACAGACAATCTTTCCCACCGCCACAACTGAGAATGTCTGCTGATCCTGAGACCTCGGCCCCCTGCTCCATCTCTCATTTCCCCACATGCTCTGAACTAGAGTTATTCTCTCCTCTCTAGATTCAACTGTTCTCCTTATCACCAAGTTCCATCCTAGCCACTCCCCTTCCTTAACTGCCTTACACAAAGTGTTGTGTGGCATTAGAAATCACTTCATTTCCCTGGGCCTTGCCTGTAATCCCGTTTCCCACCAACAGAAACCTTGCCCCCCCCTCCGCCATCCACTTCCCCTTCAGAGAACCACACGGCCTCCTCCAGGGCCTTTTGTTTCCCCTGAAGCTATGATTCGAGTGATTTGCCCCCTTTCTGGCCTCCAGCAGCAGTTCCTGTCTCTGGCCTGTGTCCTCCTCCCTCTCCCATCTACAACACAAAGGCTTCACCCTGAGAGCAAGGATAGACTCCTGGGTAGACCACATTTGAGAAGCATTATAAAATGCTGTAAATTGATTAGATTGGAAGAACTTGATATTCTCTAATTCAATTTCAACTTTAACCTTCTCTGGCTTGGTCTGAGCTCCTGTTCATCTCTGTTTATGTCGTCTTTTCTTTCTCTCTACTGGTTCTTTAGCCCCATTTCTTCTATCATCTCATTTTGTTCTCTACTCACCCTTTATCTGAGTTCCTTGGGTCTCTCTTATCACCAATCTTACCTAAACTCCCTATCCATTCAGTCTTACCACCACTTTGACTAAATTTGGGGACCTTAAGTGTTGCCTTATCACTTGATCCCTAGATTTCTGGGTGCAAACATATGAAGCACAGGGAAAATATTTTCACTGAAAGATACTAATAGAGGACAAGGAAACAAATAAGCAGAACTACAAAACATACAGCTAAGCTGGAAAAGCTAAGGAACTATCAGAGATATTACCCAAGAATATAATTTAAAAATTATATGTGCATACATTGAACTCACAAGATAAGGAAATTTGCAAGAAGCAAATAAGTGAAAATCTAGAGAGGGAAACTCGACATCAGGCAGCAGAAACAAACACAAAACTGATTTCTAGGGAATCCACAGTCAATGTAACCTTTCTTTTTCTGATTATGCCTTTTTTTGCAGTTTCCATATGCACAACTCTCAATTTAATTACAAAGCACAACTCCCCATCAACATGACACAAATGTCAGTTGCCATCATTATCTTAAGCGTCAACAATTTCGTGAAATGAAACTACCACTAGCTGTTCCTCACGAGTCACTGTGGAGACACAAATGCACATGATGATGAGTGAACAGCTTTGTCATATGTTTCAAAGTCGTCAGTGGCTGTTAATCTTCTCTATGCAAAGACAGCATAGTATGTAATTCGGTTGTCCCCTTGTGTCCCAGGAATAAATCCACGTGACATAACATGGATGGATAATAGAAAGTGGAAATTGGGCATCAAAGTTGAAATTATAGAAAAGTGACAATGCTATAGGTCAGATTTGAATTAAATATAAAGGAAGTTACAGAAGAAATAGCTGACCACGGAACCACTGATGATGCTGCTCTTTGAGACACTTGATGCGTGTCCGTGGTATAAATTGGAGGGACTGAGTAAAAACAAACTTATCAACCCAGACAGAAAAATAGCTGTGAAAAGGAAGCAGGTGTCCCAAATGAAGTAATACCAACAGAAAACTTCCCATTAAAGGAACTCTCAGAGATATTACCCAAGAACAAAAACTCAAAGTACAAAATAGTGGAAGCTGATCCAAACTTAGAAAGGAGTAAGAAAATTCACCAAGGCATAAAAAGATATTCTGTATCTTAATTTATAGAAGGAGAAGGGAAGTGCTGCTTCAGACACTCTTGATAAGTTTTTACAGAGGAAAAACCCCTAATTCTGGATGCTTGTAATGTTTTAAATTATGTAATGCTAAGTAAATAATTAGTTTTACTATTTTTTTCACTTATCTATATATTTATAAACAATAATAAGGCAGTTTTGAGAGTTTTTTGTTTGTTCATTTGGTTGTTTGTTTGTTTTTGAGACAGTATCTCACTCTGTCACCCTGAGGAGAGTGCTGTGGCATCATAGCTCACAGCAACCTCAAACTCTTAAGGTTGAGCAATCCTCTTGCCACAGCCTCCCAACTAGCTAGGACTATCGGCACCAGTCACCATGACTGTCTAGTTTTTTTGTTTGGGTTTTTTTTTTTCTGTTTTTGGTAGAGATGGTTTTAGCAGAGAAGGAGTCTTGCTCTTACTCAGGCTGGTCTCCAACTCCTGAGCTCAAGGGATCCACCTGCCTGGGCCTCCCAGAGTGCTGGGATTACCAGCATGAGCCACTACATCCAGTCTGACAGTTTTGAGTATTTTAACAAAAACTTCAGAAGGTCACAGAATGATCATAATTTTCTCCAATCTGTATTACTGAGATCCTTTGCATGGCTTCAGCTTGCATGATTAAGTTTTTCAGTCCTACACTAACAGGCAAAGCAAAACTAACTTTATGTTGTCCCATTTGGAGTCACAATCAAAAAACTGCAGTTTGTGAAACATCAGTGATGTCTTCTTATGGATATTATCACTTCACTTTAAAGACTCTCTTAAACCTCTGAAGCTTGCGAGGAATCATGTGTATTCAACTAGGATTCTAATATCCTTCTGCTTATGATATTTATTTTACTTGAAGATCATGCTGAATCAGTGCTAAGCATGTCAATTTAGAAGCAGATATTTTTGAAAGCATATATACTTTTGGCTTGTTTTCTAGAATACATTCTTTTATTAATATCTTCACAATTTTTAAGGAGGCATTACAGACTACAACAAACTGAATTCCTAGTAACATCATGGTATCAGCTTAACTTCCTCATCATATATTCAACAGCGGTTTTAATTTTATGTTTATTTGTGTTTGAAATATAACCCAATCTTTTGTTAAGACTGAAAAGTAATACCATTCTTGTATGATATTTTTTAAAACCATTTAGAAAAGGCCAGGCGTGGTGGTTTATGCCTGTAATCCTAGCACTCTGGGAGGCCGAGGTGGGTGGATTGACTGAGCTCACAGGTTCGAGATCAGCCTGAGCCGGAGCGAGACCCCATTTGTAAAAATAGCCTAGTATTGTGGCACGTGCCTCTAATCCTAGCTACTCGGAAGGCTGAGGGAAGAGACTCACATGAGGCCAAGAGTTTGAGGTTGCTGTGAGCTGTGATGCCATGGCACTCAACCCCAGGGCAACTGAGTGAGACTCTGTCTCAAAAAAAAAAAATTTAGGAGGAGGAGCCAAGATGGCGGTCTGTAGCCAGGTTTCTGCAGACACTCCTGTCCAGAAGGAGAGTTAAAGGACAGAAATTTAGCAAGAAAGCCAACGGTTTGGAGCTGAGTCAACAGACAAGGTCGAGGAACGCACATCAACCCTATTGGAGCGACCTGCGACCCCAAGGATACAAATAAAAGGTACAGAGCACATCACCAGGCGGATGGGAGTCCCCTCCCCCAAGAGAACAGCTCGCAGTATACGCCATACCTCCATACAAA
>CAUYON010086820.1:0-16197 GCA_963573935.1 Arctocebus calabarensis
AAAAAAAAAAAAAAAAACCACTAAGGGGTAGAATGTTCTTTTTCTTATATGTGTGTGTTTGTGTAGTGGAGGTCTCTACTGGGCCACCCTAACTGCTAATGTGGTGTTTTTTTTCTTGTTTTACAGCCAAGAAAGGGAAGGGAAAGGACTAGAAGCCAGGCCTGGATGCCAAGGAGCCCCTGGCTTTACCTGGGGCCTGGCCTGCGTCCTCCCTGCCACAGGCTCAAGATATGACCTACCAGTGCCTTTTGTCTACTTGTTAGCTTTATCAATCATGCCCCGCCTCTTCCTGCTCGCTCCCCCAACCCCAGCCCAAGTGCCCATAGTGGGGAGGCACAAGGGATTCTGGGAAGCTTGAGCCCCCCCCCCCCAAAGGGATTGGTTCCCAGTATCCCCTTTTGTTCTTCCCCACAATTATGCCATTACCAAGAAACAAATAAACCAACTTCTTTCCCAATAAAAGCTTTTCTTTCTTAATATATAAAATCCCCTTCCCAGGGAGTTTGCTGTGGAAATTTGTTTGAGGGTGGGAACTTGGGGAGAAAGATGGGACTGTAGGGACTAGTGGGTTTAGGAGAGGGTCGGGAGCTTGGTGGTGAGTGCCCCCAGAGCTCATGGAAAAAGCAGAACATTTATGAAAATTTCTTCCAGGGCCCATAAAGGGTGCCCCCTCTCTCAACTCCCTAAGCCTTTCAGCCTTCCTTTCTCCCAGGGCTGAGGAAGGGAAACCAATGACTCACTGGAGCTGACAGTGCCCATCTCAGTTACACCCAGTCAAAGGTCTTTTGGTCCAGCCCACTGATGATCAGGAAGGTTCTGCCCACTGGGGAGTGTAGACATGGCCTACCTCATTGCCCCTGTCACTGAAGCCTACACAATGGCTCTCTTTACCATTTTCTTCTAGCCCTGTGACCCAAGCCACCTCCACCCAGCACAGGCCCATGTGGGAGAGGTTTGAGGAGGAACAGGGTGATTGAGAACATTGCCCACCATGTCCCTACCCTGACTTGCCATGTGATCTGGGACAAGCCCCACTTCTGGAGGAGGGGGACCTCCAGAACAAGGTGGACCATGCTTGGCTCATCCCGGAACTGCAGAAGGCTAGACCTTAGTTTTAGAGTGTGAGTCCCTGAACTCCCAGCTGCACCATCCTCAGGTGATAAGGGCAGTGCTGCAGGGGATTTGGGAGATGAGCCCACTCTGCCTGGCCTTCAGCAAGCCCACCCACACACCTATCCACCCAGAGCCTAGCTGAGTAGCTACAGCGAGAGGTTTCTGCCCTGGAATGGGGTGCGGGGAGAGGGGGATGAGCCTACATGCGAGGTGCAGGGGGAGAAAGCACCAGTTACAGCAGAATGAGGGATCCCACCCTTCCATTCCCTTCCTCAGCCTCCTTCCCCAAGCACTGGCTCCTTTGCTCCTTCCAAGGAGCCCCTGGGCTTCAGCTCCCTCCAAATGTCCATTCTTTCATCTATACTAATGGCTAGTCACAGTGGGGCAGGTGCCCAGGCAAGCCAGTGCCCCCAGCTCCCTAAACCAGGGCAACAGATGGACTAGGTGGTCCCAATTCAGAGCCACCTAAGCCTGAGCAGAGATCTGGTCTCTGAATCCATCCAGAGCTTCTTCCTGAGCCTCACTGGCCTCGGTTCTCCTCTTCGGCAACATGAACGTGGAATGGTGCCTCCAACTCTTCTGACAACCCGTGAGCCATGTGGTCCCCCAGCACACACACGCAACACCAGCACCTCCTAGGGCACCCCTATTGCCTACCTGGCAGTGCCAATGTTACGATATTGGCACAGCAGCAGGTGCCGGAAGGTCTTTTTAAAGGTGGCGTTGCAGAGAGCATAGCAGGCAGGGTTGATGGTGCTGTTCACGTAGCAGAGCCAGTAGCCAATAGACCACACTGTGTCAGGGATGCAGCTCTGGCAGAAGGTGTTCACCAGGACCATGACATTGTAGGGCGTCCAGGTGAGGATGAAGGCTAGCAGAATGGCAAAGATGGTCCGGGTCACCTTGCGCTCCCGGGCCGCCATCTGCCGCTTCTTTCGCACCTGATTGCGAGCAATGCTGGCAAACTTGCGGGCCACGTTGGCTGCAGGACGCATGCCAGCTGGTGTGGCAGGCACAATCTCGATGGCTGTGACACATTCGTTGCCTGTCTGCTTCGTCACAATCTGGATCTTGGACCATTTTGAGGCCGGGTTGAGGGCCCGTGGCTGCAGGGGAGGGGCGGACATGGCAGGCGTGGTGGCCTCTGTGGTCGACAGCTCTGTGGGTGGTCGCTCCTTGGTGTTCTGTGTGGCACTACCCGAGCTGGATTCATTGGACGTGTCCTTTTCGGCCACTGGACGTGGTGGTGGGGGCAGGGCTGGTGGAGGGGCCTCTTCCAGCTTCCCGTTGCGTAGCTCTTCTCGAGCAGCTTCTCCCGGTGGGGGTTTCTTGATGCTCTGCTTCATCAGGGGGCTCTTGAGGAAGGCCAAGGTCTTGGCCTTCTTCTCCTTTGGGCCTTCGGGCCGGTGCTTGTGGACTCGGCTGCGACTGGCCAGGGAAATGTGAATATAGAGCACCGTCATGATGACCACAGGCAGGTAGAAGGCAGCAATGGCAGTGCCAAAGGTCACAGCTGGATTGGACAGGAACTGGATGAAGCACTGGTTGTCAGGCACTGTCCGCTTGCCCACCACGAACTGCCAGAATAAGATGGCAGGTGCCCAGAGCACGAAGGACAGGACCCAGGCAGCGGCAATCATGAGGCCTGCCATCTTGGTGGTACGGCGGGCAGGGTAGGTGAGGGGCTTGGTGACACAAAAGTAACGGTCAAAGCTGATAATCAGAAGATTCATGACTGAGGCATTGCTCACCACGTAGTCCAGGGCTAGCCACAAGTCACAGACCACGGCGCCCAGGGGCCAGTAGCCCTTGATGATATACACGGTGTAGAGGTTCATAGAGAAAGCGCCTATGATGAGATCAGCACAGGCCAGGCTGAATAGGAAGTAGTTGTTAACTGTCTGCAGTTGCCTGTTGACCTTGATAGACAGCATCACCAGGATGTTGCCTACAACAGTTACTAGGCTCAGCGAGCCTGTCACAGTGGCAATGAATACCATCTCCACTGTCTCGTAGCGGTTGTGGGTTGATGTGACCAGACGCACGGACTGGTTGCCTGAGCTGCCATTGACTGGTGTGAAGTTGGCCATGTTGGTCAGTGTGGTGGGCAGCAGCTTCTGGAGGAGGAAGGAGAGAAAAGGGGTGAACTGTTGAAGAAGACAGAGGGGCACTATGCAGGTAGAATGAGGTCAAGGCAACAGAAGAACATCATCTGACATGAGAGAACTGTATCTCATTATCCCTTATTTGTTCATTCATTCAACATTTATTGAGGGCCCCCTATGCGCTGAGCATCATTATAGGTGCCGGGGCTGCAGAAGTGCATGAGACACACATGGTCCCCATCTCGTGGAAAGAGACATGCAAACACGTGCACAACAAAAAGAGCACAAGAAAGAAATAAGGCAGGGTGACAGCTGAATGAGTCAGATGACAGGGCAGGGATGCCTCCTTGCTGTGTGATCAGGAAAGGAAGGCCTCATGCACCAGGTCATCTGGATGATAAGGAGATGGCTACATGAAAATCTGCAGAGAGTGATCCAGCCAAGGGCAATGGCAAAAGCAAAGGCTTTAAGGCACATGTAAGGGCTGGACAGAGGCCAGCATGGGTGGAATCCAGGGAAGCCAAGGGAGGCAGAGGGGTTGGGTGGTCCCAAAGGCCCCCAGCACATGGGCACTGAGGAGAGGGGCCCATCCTCTCATTTACTCTGTCATTTCTCAACATATGCACAGAGGACTTGCTCTCCAGTCCCTATAAAAGTCTCTGGAGACAAAGGCCATGGTACCAGAGTATCTATTAGCAGCTAACATGTACCCCTATTAAGTGCCAGGTACTTGTGTCTTTTTTTTATAGCATTAACTCATATCATCCTCAAAACACACCTATAAAGTAGATATTGATTTTTTTAAGTATTTACAGATAAGGAAACTGAGGCACAAAACTGTTAAATAACCATGTGACCAAGGTTCCACAGCTTGACACCATGTTGGTGGGGATAAGTTGGTGGGAATAAGTTGGTGGGGATAAGTTGGTGGGGAATGTGTCGGGAAAGCAGTAACCAGACAAGGGTTCTAGCAGGGAGAGGCCAAAGAACTACAGAGCCCATTATCCATCATCCACCAGGGAAGCTTCCCAGAGGAGCAGAGGGGGTGGGCATGGAGCTGGCATCTCAAGGACAGGGAGGAAAGTGCCTTGCAGGAACAGCTCAGGGAGGTATCTGCCACCATGGCAGCCCTTTTCCTCAGCCCTCAGGTCTAGCCCCAGCATGGATTGGGGGGCTTGTGGGTACAGGGACAGCTAGGAACTATCAGCGCCTGGGGGCTGAGACCCCTGAGGCCTGACTGGGAACCCACTGTGAAAAGATTACCCCTGAGTGCAGAGAAAGGCTGCCTGGGAGCCTGTGGTCAGCCCCTGAGCGAGACCCTGCCTTTCCCAGCTGGGGTCCTAAGGATAAGGCCCCTCCCCAAGCCTGCCCTCCCTCCCACCTAGGCTTTCCTCCAGCTCTCCTGCCCCTCTTCCTCTTCCCTACATGTGAGGGAGGCCCACGCCAGCGCTTGGTGCCAGGGCAGCCGCTCAGCTCAGCCTCCTTCACACCCGCCAACACACACCCCGCTCCACATACGCACACGGGCCCCTCACAGCCACGCCAGCCCGGCAGGCATGGTCGCATACATATGCAGCACTGTGCATCTGTGTGTGACAGAAAAGGCCCTGCAGCCCGTATGGAGGAAGAAGCACGAACCAGCAACCTGGGCTGTAGTTCTGTGGCCTGACACAAGTCACCTTACCTTCCTGCACCATCTTCTCATTTACAAAATAGACAGGATTTTGTCCCAGGATAGCCTCCATAGCAGCTACAAGGATCAACACCCCAACTCACCCACACACCTAAACATGAAAATGCACAGGAGGCTGGAGCCAAGTGCCACAGTGACCCCCCCAAGTCTAACCCCAGTCCCCCAACTCCACCATCTTAGACACAGACCCAGCTTGATAGTTCAAGTTACTCTGTTTTCAATACTTGGTTCATAGTGGGAGAGGCTGAGACCAGGTGGTGCCACCTCCAAGGTCAAACAATGAGTCAAGGGCAAAGACTAGACACCACCCTCTCTCAGGGTCTCTGACAGCTCTATTCAGCTCTGAGAGCCACTGAAGTGGAAGGCTGTATCACCCTCTGAGCTGGGATGACAGTAGCCCCCAAAATTGAGAAGCTGGCCTCCCCTACCTAGGACACACACACACACACACACACACATAGAGGCAGGGAGAAGGCAGGCGGGAGATCAGTCAGCCAGCCTCAAAGAAATTCTCACCGTTAGCCACCCAGGGCCAGGAGACAGGCCAGGGAGGTAATAACAAATCGTCTAAGGGAGCTAAATAAGAAAACATATAATAGCTCTTGTTTATTGAATGTTAACTATGAGTCAGGAATCTCTCTGAGCCTTTAATATAGATTATCTGGTTTAATCCTTACAACAGCCAAAAAAGGGCAGGTACTATTAGTATCTACATTTAACACATGTAAATATCCTCTTAAGATGAGGATAATACTAATTAACTTGCCCAAAGTCATCCCAGGGGCAGGATTAGAACGTGGGAGCAGCCTTCCCAATTCAAGGTGCTTCTGCTCAGAAAAAGCCTGTGCTCTTCCTTGCCCTCAAAACCATGTAGCTGGGGACCATTAAGTGGCTTGGGTAGGGTCCCCTCCCATTCCTGCTGGCTCTCCGATTTAAGTTTTCCCAGAAGACAAGAGACCACTTGTCCCTTCAGCAGCTCTTCAGCAGGGACAATCAGATGGCTGGTGTTTTAGCCCTGCTCTCGGCCTGTTTGAAGGAGCTGCCAGAGCAGACATAGAGAGGCTCAGTGTCTCCCCGACTCCGCCCCTCTAGTCTCTCTGGACCCCTCTGGGTCACCCGTAGACGTTCTGGCAGGCCCTTATGGCCAGTTTCCCGGGCATCCAGGCCCGCCTGGGATTTGGGCAAGCGAGCAGCCTCCACCTGAGTCTGTCGCACCACTAGATGGCAATGTCGGTCCCCGGGTGCCCACTCCGGACCCAGAGCTTGCGGCTGCCTTTCGCCACAGCCCTCAACTCCCACGCGACTACAAACACACAGGAGCCCCCAGATAGGGCCTCCAGAGGGAGGGACGTGGGAGTGTCCTTCACCAGGCCCCTCCAGACAACGCCCCGGAACTGTCCTAGGCTTCGCGCGGGGTTCAAGGGTGAGAAAGTTAAGGGCGCCCAGATTCCACCCGGCACCCGGCGAGGAACGTGTGGGCGGGAACGCGAGTGTGAGTTCTGTTTGTGTGTGATTACGGGGGAGCGCGAGTAGACGCTAGTAGCTGTCTGCATGTGCGTGTGTGTGCGCATGGCCACGCCTGGATACCAGAGCGCCCGTGAGCGCGTGAGCATGCCGCGCCATGTGGACACGTGCATGTGCATGCGTGTGCGTGCCTGGGTGCTGTGGCCGGAGGATGCACACGGTTCTGGTGTCTCTGGATCTGTGCACTTGTGTACAAGAGCAAATGCAGGGCCGGCAGTGAGTAACCTGTCACATTTCAAGCGTCCCAGCCGGGAGCCGTAGCCCAGACCTTTGCTGTGTGCCTGAGTGTGGAGAGGGTCGGACCCGGAGCCGGCGTCTGGATCGCGCCGGGCGGTGGGGAAAGGTCGCACGCAGGATGAGGAGGCCTTACACTCTGAGCTGCAACGTGCCCCCTGACTTTGGGACACTGTCTTGGCCAGACACCCGGAGGTGTCCACGTCCTTAGAGAAGGATAGCAGAGCCCCAGCCTCGGACTGACTTCTGTCGAGGGTCGCTGCGACAGTCACTCAAAGGCGCCTTGAGGGACACCCAGCTTGACTGCACGCGTTATCGCCCAAAGCTGTCGGGTCTCCGGGAGAGAGGGCACCTGCAGTACGCCCATAATGCAGAGGCCGGACGAGGTTGGGTCAGGCGAGTTAAGATTCTCCCTTCTCACTCCTCGCCTGCACCCCCCTCCCCCAGAGGCATTGTCTAGCCCCAGCGGCCAAAGAGCGCACCCGTTTTCTCACACTGGGATCGAGCCGGGTCGGGCCGGGTTGACGCTTACTCCTGGGCCCATCTGGAGGCTCCTCCACGTCTCGGCGGCAGTTGAGGGGCCCTGGCTCTCTGGGGGCTCGGCCCTCCCTCCCGCTAACCCTCTGGCACGCAGTTCCTGCATCCTCTGGGCGTGGGTACCGTGCTTTCCCGGGTCCTCGACCACTCCCTTCCGCGGACGAGACCAGAGGGGGTGCTTAGGTTGCCCGTGGAGTGGTTTGGGGTGTAGGTTTTTGGTTTTTAGGCGTTCCCTCCAGGGTTCCGATCAGACTGTGGACCCTAGATCTGTCCCTGGGACTGGAGAAGAGACTCCGGAGTTCAGGGGAGGAAGAGGGACGCAGGAGATCGGGCACTGACATTGTGGCCGGCACTTCCGCGGCGGGGCCGAGAGTGGGGGTGGTGGCTTGGACAAGCTGAATCTCCCTGGCTTTAAGCACTGGAGACAGCGAGGGATAGTCCTGGATTGGGGGAAGGATGCCGTCAATGGACAGGGGTGCTTTCCGTCGGGGTTCAAGGTCGTTGGTGGAGGACTCTAAGGGCCAGAGTGGGTTGGCAGCTCCGGGGAGAGAGGGAGGGAGGGAGGGCGAGGAGACGGGCGGGAAAAAGGCTCTTTGAGGCTCCAGTGCCTGGCGCCCTGCAGAGCTGCCAGTGGGAAGGCTGGAGAGCGGGGTCCCACCCCCGACGGCTGCCCTAAGCTCCCTGCGGTCTGTGAGCAGGGACTCCCCACCGGCGACCTCCTGACCATCGCTTCATCACCTGGAGAAGCCTCCGAGAGCCCCCCGGGCCTTTCTCCCGGCGGGGTCCCCGACTCCCGGGGCCTCTGCCATTCCCAGCACCGCTCTCTCCCCTGAAGGAGTCTAGTGCCCAGTCCCAACCACGTTTTCTCCTGAAGGAGTCTGGTGCCCAGTCTCAGTAGGGCTCATCTCTGGGGAGCCTCAGAGGATCCCAGAGACCCGCATCTTTATCTTCCAACCGAGCCCCCCGCCCCCGCGCCGCCGCGGAGTCACTTACCCTCTGTCTCTGCCCGGTCCCCTTGCGCCGGACAGACGGCGGGACAAAAGGGAGGCCCAGCGGGCCGGCGGGGCAGGCGGCCGGGCGGTGGGCCGGGGGCGGGGACCGGGTGCCGAGGGGCGGCCCCTGCTCCGCCCGCAGCTCCGGGCGCTGTGGCTCCGACTCGCGCTCACGCTCGCACTTTTCCCCGAGCCGCGTGATGTCACGGGGAAGCAGCCAATCGTGGTGGGGCCGCGCCGCCCGCCCGGGGCCGGTCACCAAGCGGCGACGCGCGGGGGTCACCACCCGGGGAGTCGGAGACCCCAGAGGCTAGCGCCGGTACCTGAAGGAGGCCGGTAGTTCCCAGCTCTGGCTCTGTGAGGGCACCATCCACAGTCGCTGGTGCAGATTAGCAGGGGGCGCTGCCCTCCAGGGGGTGGGGGTGTCCGCGTTGTCATGGGGACGCGGCGCCCCCTCGCGGGCTGGGGAGGGAGCTGGCAGCCGGGTCTGGCTGAGCTCCCGCCTCCGCCCTGACCACGCACCCGGGACCCCGAGGTGTTTCCGGGCCTGTCCAGGACCTCACGCCCCTATGGGTCCCGGCTCACGGTTTGACCGGGGAGACGCAAGACCCAGCTGGAGGTTATCGGTGGGTGGGGTGGGCTCCGTCCCCGCGGTTCCGTCGGGGCAGAGGATTGGGAGTCTCCAGCCTGGGGCTACGTGTTGGCCACACAGCAGCCGGCGAGGAGGGGCGCCGTCGGGGCCCGAGGAAACCCAGAGGAAGAGCCCGGTGGGGGTCGGTCTGGGACGGAAGAAGAGTCCACCTATCGCAGACAACACCCCACACGCTCGGTTCCTTTACTCCAGAAAGGGACGCGCATCATCTCCCAGGCCCAGGATGGGACGTATCTCCCATTCCGCCTGGAGAGTTCACTGCTGCCTGTGAGGGAAAGCAAGGTGCCCAAGGTCACCTGGGGAGGAGCCTGGGATGAGACCACAGTGAGCGATCCTCCAGTCCCAGAGGTCTTTGAGGACCGCACGGGTCAGAGAGTCCGGACGCCGGGCCTTGTCTGCGCAAGGCCGAAAGTGGGGTGGCTTCAGCACCTCGGAGAGCGCCACGTCCGCGGCTGCTTAGTCTTGACCCGCGCGGGCTCTGACTCGGAGACACTCCTTCCTGCGGCAGGTTAGGGTCGGACCCGCCCCCCGCGCCTTGGCCCCGATGCCTGTACCCCAAACTCAGCGCAAACACCCGGTTAACTCTTAAGACGGCTGGTTCCTGCTCTTAGGAAAACAACTCAAGTCCCGTTCCTTAAACAGTCTCTCTCGAGGCAAAGGGCGGTGGGGACCACGGTGAGAATAAGCTTCCTGGTCGAGAAGGGGCGGGAGAGCAAGAGCTAGTGCTGTCGGGGGGCGGGGGTCTCCGTGTGGGATTCTTCATGCCGCATGGGGAGGCCCAGCTTGGGTCCCCAGTGCTCAGAGTGCTGCGATGAAGCTTGTCTGAGCTGGGAACTTCAGGGCTGGAGTTGGCTGGCTGGGCTGGAGTGAGCAGCTGTCTTGCTTTACAGGAGCTGTCTGGTCTGACATGATCCTCATAACTGAGGGTGAAAGATGGGTGAAAGGGGGTGAAAGAAGTGTTATTGTTCTTGCCCCACTTTACAGGTGAGGAAAGTTGGCTCACAGGCAATTAGATGGACAGTCTGTTCTTGCTGCACTTTGGGTCCAGGAGAGGATGGTGCTGCTAGCAGAGATGAAGAGTGTGTGTGTGTATTCCTTAAGATAGTCAGTGGGGAAATACACAAGGCCAAGCACTGCAGGCCACACAAACCAGAAATACCTCTAACCACTGACTTGAGCTCTTCCAGAAGCTGTCAGACAAAGCCACTTTAGTTTCTCCACCTCCCTGCTATGGGTGGGGCTTTTGACAACTCTCCCCAAACCCTCAATATCAATATCCACAGTGGAACCTGGAAAGCTGAGTTGGCATCCAAGAGACTTGGTTTAGTTTCTCTGCTTTGCCTTTGATTCAGCGAAGTCCATAGACAAGTCACAGAACTTCTCTGAACCTATTTCTTCATCTCCAAAAGTGATTGCCAATCTGTCTTGCTGACCCCATGAACATGGTGTGATATGTCCAAGGGCTATAAAAAGGTTTTACAATCAGAGAGGCTCTATCACTGGGTGAGGGCTAAGGGATTGATGTTGACAAGGGCCTCCAATAGGGAGGGGGTGGGTCCATCCTCAGCCAGAGAGCAGAGCAGGGCCTAGCAGGACTACCTCATCCATGAGGTTCCCATCTAGCCTTTTCCCCCAAAGCAACAGAGAAAGCCCTATTCTGTTTCTCCTACACCCTTCCTTCCTTCCATAAGTGAAACTACAGTGGCTACAGGGTGTGCTCTGGAATCATATATTATCTGCGTTCAAACCTTGGCTCTACTAGTGTAGTGTGATCTGAGGGTATTAGTACTAAGCATCTCAGAGGGTTTGGAGGAGACATAACACAGGTTTCAGTCCCTGTGTTTGAGCTCAGCGGCTAGGGTGCCAGCCACATATACTGAGGCTGGAAGGTTCAAACCCAGCCCAGGGTCTGCCAAACAATAATGACAACTATAACAAAAAATAGCCGGGCCTTGTAGCAGGCACCTATAGTCCCAGCTACTGGAGGCTGAGACAAGAGAAACACTTAAGCCCAAGAGTTTGAGGTTGCTGTGAGCTGTGACACCACTGCACTCTACCAAGGGCAACACAGTGACTCTGTCTCAAACTAAAAAAAAAAAAAAGACAGAGATAACATAGGCTAGGCACAGTGGCTCACCCCTGTAATCCTACCACTCTGGGAGGCAAAGGTGGATGAATTGCCTGAGCTCAGTAGAGTTCAGGACCAGCCGGAGCAAGGCAAGACCCTGTCTCTCCTAAAAATAAAAAAAACCAGGTGGGTGCTCTAGCAGGTGCTTGTAGTCTCAGCTACTCAGGAGGCTGAGATGAGAGGATTGCTTAAGCCCTGGAGTATGAGGTTGCTGAGTTATGATGCCATGGCACTCAGTGATAACACAAACTGAGTCCATGGAAAACAGTTTATACTCAACATATTAATAGTCTCCACTTAGTTAGACCAAGGAATTTCTTTCTCTTAGTGTGGCAAGAGTATTTGGGTAGAAGACACAGATTGCAGTGGGGCTCCCTTCTTAGCTTCTTCCTCCTAAGGGAAGCCTGCTCTCTCCAAGCACTCCTGTGCTATCTGAGCTCCAGTGTTTCCCAGTGTAGCAAGAAGTAACTTTCAGGAGGTTGTATAATACACACCCTGCACTTTTTTTTTTTTTTTTTTGAGAGAGTCTCAAGTGATTCTCCTGCCTCTGCCTCCTAAGTAGCTGGGACTACAGGCGCCCGCCACAATGCTGGGCCATATTTTGGTTGTAGCCTTCATTGTTGTTTGGCAGGTCCAGGCTGGATTCGAACCGCCAGCTCAGGTGTATGTGGCTGGCACCTTAGCGGCTTGAGTCACAGGCACCAAGCCTAACCCTGCATCTTTACATGGGAAAGTGAAGCCCAGAAAAGGCAAGTGGCCCTGCCTAAAATCACAGCTAGCTGAAGTGTTTTTTAGTTCAGAATCCACTGTTATAATTTTCTAGAAAATTAGGGGATTCTGGTTGAGCACAGTGGCTCACGCCTATAATCCTAGCACTCAGGGAGGCTGAAGTGGATGGATCCCTTAAGCTCGGGAGTTTGAGACCAGCTTGATCAAGAGCCAGACCCCCATTTTTTTTTTTTTTAGAGACAGAGACTTTATGGCCTTTGGTGGAGTGCCGTGGAGTCACACAGCTCACAGCAACCTCCATCTCCTGGGCTTAGGCAATTCTTTTGCCTCAGCCTCCCGAGTAGCTGGGACTACAGGCGCCTGCCACAATGCTCCGCTATTTCTTTTGGTTGTTGTTGTAGTTTGGCCAGGACCAGATTTGAACCCACCACTCTCGGTATATGGGGCCAGTGCCCTACTCACTGAGCCACAGGCACTGCCCTAGAGCCCCACTTTCACTAAAAATAGAAAAAAAAATTAGCTGGGCATTGTGGTGGGTGCTTGTTGTCCAGCTATTTGGGAGGCAGAGGAAAAGAGGATGGCTTGAGCTCAAGAGTTTAGAGGCTGCTGTGAGTTTTGATACCGTGGTATTCTATCTAGGGTGACAGAGTGAGACTCTGTTTCAAAAAAAAAGAAAGAAAGAAAAGGCTCGGTGCCTATGGCTCAACGGGCTAAGGCACCAGCCACGTACACCTCAGCTGGCGGGTTCAAATCCAGCCTGGGCCCGCCAAACAACAATGACAGCTGCAATCAAAAAATGGCCGGGCGTTGTGGCGGGCGCCTATAGTCCCAGCTACTTGGGAGGCGGAGGCAAGAGACTTGCTTGAGCCCAGGAATTGGAGGTTGCTGTGAGCTGTGATTGCCATTGCACTCTCTCCAGGGTGACAGCTTGAGGCTTTGTCTCAAAAAAGAAAAAGAAAAGAAAAGAAAAAGAAAATTAAAGCCTTCCTAACTGCATAACTCTTCAAGTTTAATATAACTTATTTGCCACCGATCTTTTAGTTTTGTTTCTGTTGGAGCAGAACCTGTAATTCTGCATGTCCCATAGCGTTAGGGGCAGTGCTGGGCATACAAAAAATATTCAACTATTGGCGCGCCTGTGGCTCAGTGAGTAGGGCACCAGCCCCACATACTGAAGGTGGTAGGTTCGAACCCGGCCCTGGCCAAACTGCAACAACAAAAAAACAGCTGGGTGTTGTGGTGGGCGCCTGTAGTCCCAGCTGCTCAGGAGGCTGAGGTAAGAGAATCGCCCAAGTTCAAGAGCTGGAGGTTGCTGTGAGCTGTGACACCATGGCACTCTACCAAGGGCAACAAAGTGAGACTCTGTCTCTTAAAAAATATATATATATAAAGTGTTTGCTGCAGGCAAAAAGCCCTGGGGTTGCTCTGATTTTCCTGTATAGGTCTTTGAAGGCAAATGTCTTTCTCCCACTTTTTAACTGGCTTGAAATTTTGAAGTAGCCAAGGCCTTTCAGCTTCAGCCACTGTACAGAAGACACAAAGAGACTTGAGTAGCCAGCAAATGGCAACTTTGAGGGATGTGTGCAGACCAGACCAAAGGCCCTGTACACTAGACACCTGCTATGGGTTGTTTCCCAGGATTGGAAGGATCTGGCCTTTTGGCCAGTTATATCTTCGCTCCAAGTTCATGGTCTTGGGTAGGAAGCTGTCAGGATGAGTGATCTTCCATCATTCACTGGAAGGCGGCTCTAATCCACCATAGGCCTCTAGGAAGCAGGAAGTGGTGGTGTACAGAAGTGTGGAACAAAGCAGGGATGGTAGCCCTTACCCAATCAGCTCTCGCTGAGGGTCAGATAGGGTTTCTCAACTAGGACAGTAGCACCAGAAATAGTGCCTGGGGGAACCAGGAGACGGCTCAGTTCAATACCTCCCACATCCCAATCACCACCCCCTCCTCCATCTTCCACGGAAATAAACAGGTAGGAGCCTGGTGAGGGGCATGTCATCATTTTAATGATGTAGATCTTTGGTGTTTCCCTCATTAGCAGTAGACTATCCCCTCTCCTCCCATCACAATATTTCTATGATGAATTACAAACAGAAAGGAAATCACATTTTCATACTAAAAACAAAATGATCAGAGCCTTGATTTTCCACTAGAAACTACACATACAGTTCAAGATTCCACATGCAACACCTTAAATCACAGACCAAGACCTCACATTCTGACCTGGAGTCTCGTCCCCCTCCCCCACCCTTAGGCTAGCTTTGGCCTAGGCTCAGGTAACACTGACACCCACAGGTGCTGCTGAGAGCCTTGGAGGGGAGGGAGAAGCTTGGTGGACAAGCCCTGGGGGTGGGCCAGCCTATTCCCCCCACTCCTGAGTGAAGACCTGCCCACTGTCCCTTGACCCCTCCTCTATCAGGCAAGTAGGCTGCCCCCCTTTCCCTCGCAGTTGTTCCCCATTAGTAAATGCAGGAAGTCCCTGTCCTCAGGAATCTGGGAGCCTGGCCCTACCCCTGACTGTGGTTTTGGTGGGGTAAGATGATGAAGAGAGGCTGAAGCTCTGGAAGGCTCAGAGTTGGAGATGGTTGCTGGGAGCCAGGCCCTTCCTCCTGTTTTTGGGCTCCTGGTAGCTCTGCCAACCCCCAATAGGGGGACAGAGAAAAGCTGCCCCATTGGCATCTGTGTAGGGTGGCTTGGCCCAGAACTGGAAGACTGTTCACTCCTCTGGGGCTCTCTATCCAGGGAATCTCCACATTCCTAGGAGAAAGGGGGGTTCACAGCACAAACACCCAATTGCTCTTCCATTCACATTAAGCCCAGCAGTATGGCTCTCCCGGGCTCTAGATCCTAAAAAGTTCTAGTCCTCCAAGGCCAAGTCTTGCCCATTTGACTGCTTCATGCCCAAAGACTCTTGACTCCTCTTCACCCCACCCTGTTACTCCTCCTGTTCTCTGATGCAGCCAGCAGCTCTTCCCAGTCAGCTGTGAGGTCCGGTCTCTGCTCAGCGGTTCGAGGGAGGCACCCAGTGCACATGTCTCTACCTGTTCCGTGGCTCCCCACTGGGGCCTGCAGCTTCAACCCTGCTGCTGCCATTGTCATCAGGAAGGTGGTTGTTATTGGTCAGGTCGCAGTGCAGGGTTGGCCCCTCAATGCTGGGAATGGGGACAGGAACAGGGGTAGGGGAAGAAGAGGGCAGGGTTGGCTGGGGTGGCTCCTGCCCAGGGGTCCCGGGTTGGTCCCAGGAGGCTGTCCGTGGGCTTAGGCCTTGCTCTGCCAGCTGCTCAGGTTCTGGGAGCAGTCCCCGAGAGGTGGAGGGCTGGGGTGAGGAGGTACGGGTGGCCCCTGGCTCAGTGCCCGTCTGGGAACTGCGATGAATGCGATGGCTGACAATGATGTTGTTGCCAAAGCCCCCCATGGAGGCCATAGTGGTACTCTGTTCACGCTGCACCACAGCCGTCATGCCCCCCTCGGCCATCAGCCTCTGGATCCTACTGAGGGCATCTTCCCCACTAGCACCATACTCTGAGCCCTCACCTGGAAAGTACAAAGCAGAAGAAAGAGGGAATTAGGTGCTGGACTGGGCTTCTGAGTCAGGTAGGCAGCCACTGGGAAGAGCTAGGAGAGTCTAGGCTAAAAGCAGTAATAAGAGGTGGCCCAGGTCCATCATTTTGAAAATCAATCACTTTTTTTTTTTTTTTTTTTTGAGACGAGCCTCAAGCTGTCACCGTGGATAGAGTGCTGTGGCATCACAGCTCACAGTAACCTCCAATTCCTGGACTCAAGCGAGTCTCTTGCCTCCGCCTCCCAAGTAGCTGGGACTACAGGCGCCCGCCACAACGCCCGGCCACTTTTTGGTTGCAGCCGTCATTGTTGTTTGGCGGGCCCGGGCTGGATTCGAACCCGCCAGCTCAGGTGTACATGGCAGGCACCTTAGCCCGTTGAGCCACAGGCGCCGAGCCAGATAAAGTGATTTTAAATGATTGCACACTTTCACAGTGTACAGAAGTATCTTAACATGTCATCATAGGGTTTTTAGCTTTTATAAACAACACTGTCAAAAAATGTATATTTATCCTTGAACATTTTTCTGATTGCTTCAAAAAAAATGTGTATTTAGAACGTTTGTTCCAGAGGTATGCTCTTTTTTATAGGCTTTTATTATATTATATATTTTGACAAATTGCTGCCCAGAAGGGTTGTGCCTTTTACATTCCTATTGGTCACCTATGATGCTGTCTATTTCCACCCTCAGTAACACTACATACTACTACTCTTTTAAATCTTTTATTAATTTGTTAGGTAAAAAGATATCTCATTGTTTTATTGATTGTAAGTAAGGCTAAACTTTTTTTTTTTTTTTTGAGACAGAGCCTCAAGCTGTCACCCTGGATAGAGTGCCATGGCATCACAGCTCATAGCAACCTCCAATTCCTGGGCTCAAGCGAGTCTCTTGCCTCTGCCTCCCAAGTAGCTGGGACTACAG
>CAUYON010086821.1:0-27803 GCA_963573935.1 Arctocebus calabarensis
ACTGCTCACAGCAACCTCCAGCTCTTGGGCTTAAGCGATTCTCTTGCCTCAGCCTCCCTAGTAGCTGGGACTACAGGCGCCCGCCACAGCGCCTGGCTATTTTTTTTGTTTTTGCAGTTCGGCCGAGGCCGGGCTTGAACCTGCCACCTTCGGTATATGGGGCCGGCGCCCTACTTGCTGAGCCACAGGAGCCGCCCTATTTTTTTTTTTTTAATTAAATCATAGCTGTGTACATTAATGCAATCATGGGGTACAATGTGCTGTTTTTTTTTTTTTTTTGTCAATGCAGAGGCAGAGGCTCACTTTATTTTTTTATTTTATTTTATTTTATTTTTTGAGACAGAGCCTCAAGCTTTCGCCCTGGATAGAGTGCTGTGGCATCACCGCTCACAGCAACCTCCTATTCCTGGGCTCAAGCAAGTCTCCTGCCTCTGCCTCCCAAGTAGCTGGGACTACAGGCGCCCGCCACAACACCTGGCCAGTTATTGGTTGCAGCCGTCGTTGTTTGGCGGTCCCTGGCTGGATTCGAACCCACCAGCTCAGGTGTACGTAGCTGGCACCTTAGCCCGTTGAGCCACAGGCACCAAGCCCAGAGTCTCACTTTATCGCCCTCGGTGGAGTGCCGTGGCATCACACAGCTCACAGCAACCTCCAACTCCTGGGCTTAGGTGATTCTCTTGCATCAGCCTCCTGAGTAGCTGGGACTACAGGTGCCCACCACAACACCCGGCTATTTTTCTGTTCTGCGGTTTGGCTGAGGCCGGCTTTGTACCCGCCACCTTTGGTATATGGGGCTGTCACCCTATTCGATGAGCCATAGGTGCTGCCCAATGTGCTGGTTTTATATACAATTTGAAATGTTTTCATCAAATTGGTTGACATAGCCTTCACAGCATTTTCTTAGTTATTGTGTTAAGACATTTTATTCTACACCTAGTAAATTTCACATGTACCCTTGTAAGATGCACCGTAGGTGTGATCCCACCATTATTCTCCCTCCACACATCCTCTCCACTCCCCTCCCCTCCCTCTCCCCTTTCCCCTTCTTCTTGAGCTATAATTGGGTTATAGCTTTCATAAGAAAGCTATAAATTGGTTTCATAGTAAGACTTGAGTACATTGGATACTTTTTCTTCCATTCTTGAGACACTTTACTAAGAAGAATAAGTTCCAGCTCCATCCATGTAAACATGTAAGAGGTATAGTTTCCATCTTTCTTTAAGGCTGCATAGTATTCCATGTGTACATATACCACAATTTATTGATCCATTCATAGTTTGATGGGCACTTTGGCTTCTTCCATGACTTAGCAATTATGAATTGGGCTGCAATAAACATTCTAGTACATGTATCTTTGTTATAATGTGATTTTGGACAGAATCTCACTATGTTACCCTTGGTAGAGTGCAGATATATACCTAGTAGAGGAATTGTAGGATCGAATGGCAGGTCTATTTTTATTTATTTTTGGTTACAGCCGTCATTATTGTTTGGCAGGCCCAGGCTGGATTCGAACCCGCCAGCTCAGGTGTACGTGGCTGGCGCCTTAGCCCATTGAGCCATAGGCCCCTAGCTGGCAGGTCTATTTTTAGATCTCTAAGTGTTCTCCAAATATCTATCCAAAAGGAACGTATTAGTTTGCATTCCCACCAGCAGTGTAGAAGTGTTCCCTTTTCTCCACACCCACGCCAACATCTCTGGTTTTGGGATTTTGTGATGTGGGCTAATCTTACTGGAGGCTATTTTTTTTTTATAGTTATCATTGTTGTTTGGCAAGCCCAGGCTGGGTTCGAACCTGACAGCCCTGGTGCGTGTGGCCCATGCCCTAGCTGCTGAGCTACAGGCGCCGAGCCCTCTTTTTTTTCCGCCAAGCCCTCTCTCTCTCTCTTTTTTTTTTTTTTGAGACAGTCTCATTGTCACCCCCAGTAGAGTGTCGCCCTGGGTAGAGTGCTGTGGCATCACAGCTCACAGCAACCTCAAATTCTTGAGCTTAAGCGATTCTCTTGCTTCAGCCTCCCAAATAGCTGGGATTACAGGCGCCCACCACAACACCCAGCTATTTTTTGGTTGCAGTTGTCATTGTTGTTTGTCAGGCCCAGGCTGGGTTCAAACCTGTCAGCTGTGGTGTATGTGGCTGGTGCCCTAGCTGCTGAGCTACAAGCGCTGAGCCAGCAACCTCAAACTCTTGCCTCAGCCTCCCAAGTAGCTGGGATTATAGACATCCAGCACAATGCCCAGCAGGTTTTTGTTTTTGTTTTTGCAGTTTTGGGCTGGGGCTGGGTTTGAACCTGCCACCTCCAGCATATGGGGCCAGTGCCCTACTCCTTTGTGCCACAGGTGCCACCCATGCTTGACTGTTTTTAGAGATGGGGGTCTCACTTTTGCTCGGGCTGGTCTTGAACTCATGAGCTCAAGCAATCCACATGCCTCGGCGTCCCACAGTGTTAGGATTACAGGTGTGAGCCACTGCCCTGCCCTATCTTGCTTTTTTTTTTTTTGAGACAGAATCTCACTATGTTACCCTTGGTAGAGTGCCGTGGTGTCAGCTTGCAGCAACCTCAAACTCTTAGGCTTAAGCAATTCTCTTGCCTCAGCCTCCCAAGTAGCTGGGATTACAGGTGCCCGCCACAACGCCTGGCTATTTTTGTTTTTGGTTGCAGTTGTCATTGTTTAGCAGGCCCGGGCTGGGTTCAAACCTGTGAGCCCTGGTGTGTGTGGTTGGCATCCTAACCACTGAGTTATGGGCTCTGAGCTCTCTTTTTGAGACAGGGCTCACTTTAATGCTCTTGGTGGAGTGCTGTGGCATCACAGTTTACAGCAACTTTAGACTCATAGGCTTAAGCAATTCCCTTGCTTCAACCTCCAGAGTAGGTGGGACTAAAGGTGCCCACCCTAGTGCCTGGTTATTTTTAGAGATGGGGTCTCTTTTTCTTTCTTTTTTTTTGAAACAGAGTTTCACTATGTTGCCCTTGGTAGAATGCCATGGTGTCACAGCTCACAGCAACCTCAAACTTTAGGGTTTAAGTGATTCTCTTGCCTTAGCCTCCCAATAGCCTGCCACAATGCCCAGCTATTTTTTTGTTGTAGTTGTCATTGTTGGCAGGCCTGGCTGGGTTGGAACCTGCCAGCACCGATGTATGTGGCTGGCGTTCTAGCCGCTGAGCTATAGGCACCAAGCTGGGGGTCTCACTCTTGTTCAGACTGGTTTCCAACCTGTGCTCAGGCAATCCACCTGCCTCGGGCTCCTAGAGTGCTAGAATTACAGATATGAGCCATTGGGCCTGGCCTGCTTTCTCCCTCTTGAATACTGTTCATCCTCCTGCAGTTTATAAATATTCTGAGTGTATGATGTGAGACAGTGATAAAACAACACAGGCTCTGCCCTCAGGTGGCCCCCAGTCTCAGGATTACAGGTGTTGGCAAAGAGGAGGCACTTTCTAGCACATCAAAGTTTTTGTTGTTGTTTGTAGAGACAGTCTCATTTTATTGCCCTCGGTAGAGTGCCGTGGCATCACACAGCACACAGCAACCTTCTACTCCTGAGGTTAGATGATTCTCTTGCCTCAGCCTCCCTAGTAGCTGTTTTATTGTTTGTTTGTTTTACTATAAAATAAGTTTATTGGTGGTAACATGTCACTAATTCCCGATACTTGATGTGGCAAACTTTAGGGTCTTTGAGATACGTAGGATCCTTATATGTAACTGGCGTAAACCCCATTATTTGATCTTTTAATCGCTTTTGTGATTTCTTTTTTTTTTGGTGGAGACAGAGTCTCACTCTATTGCCCTCAGGAGAGTGCTGTGGAGTCACAGCTCACAGCAACCTCCAGCTCTTGGGCTTAAGCCATTCTCTTGCCTCAGCCTCCCAAGTAGCTGGGACTACAGGCGCCCGCCATAGTGCTCGGCTAATTTTTGATGCAGTTCGGCCGGGGCCGGGTTTGAACCCGCAGCCCTCAGTATATGGGGTTGGCGCCCTACTTGCTGAGCCACAGGTGCCGCCCCGCTTTTGTGATTTCTGTTTCTTCCCACAAAGACCTGTTATGTGCCTTCTATAAATGCATCCAGTAAATAGAGAAATAAACTGGGACAAAAGCTATACATTCTTATAATCTACACGTTTTCCACACAAGATACATTTCTTAAGAGGCTCCTTATAAGGATTTTACCTGTTTATATTGTGAACAACCTCTGCTCCACAGCACTGAGTGAGTGCCAGCATGCGTGAAACAGACCAAAGCTATTACCAAGCTTGTCACCTTTTTCCTCCCTAGAACACTGCAGACCATAGCTGCCATGATTTCCCTTTCCTCTTCTCATATCAAAATTTTATTTTTCACCATGGCATTTATGATAGCTTCTCATTAAGTGCTTGTTTATTGTCTCTTCCCTCAGCAATGTCAGTTCTGCAAGAGAGACCTCTGCCTTGTTTGTATTGGTGTCTAGAACAGTTGACACGCAGTATGGGCTAATATCTGTTGAATAAAGTAAGACATCATTAAGTGGAGGCTAGGAAGCAGGAGGTAACATGGCGAAAATGGAATGCTAAGCAGGATTTGAGAAAGTGCCTAAGAACCTAAATGCAAAGAGGCAGGCTTGGGGGTGGGACCAGACAGCAAGGATTAGGGTGTGGAGTACTGAGAGGTGTATGACGTTTAAGGAACAAGGACTTTGTTTAGAAAGCAATGGGGTTTGGGGCACCTGTGGCTGAGTAGGGCGCCGGCCCCATATATCGAGAGTGGCGGGTTCGAACCCAGCCCCAGCCAACTGCAACAAAAAAATAGCCGGGCGTTGTGGCGGGCGGGCGCCTGTAGTCCCAGCTACTCGGGAGCCTGAGGCAAGAGAATCGCCTAAGCCCAGGAGTTGGAGGTTGCTGTGAGCTGTGAAGCCACAGCACTCTACCGAGGGCAATAAAGTGAGACTCTGTCTCTAAAAAAAAAAAAGAAGTAATGGGGTTAATCATGCAGGAGTTTCAGAAGAAAGAAAACAATGAAGAACCCCCTACTACAAGTGCCAGGTTTGGTCAGATATACATTTTAGAAAAGAAGGGGGTAGGGAAAGACAGAGATGAAGGACGGAAGCAAGTTGGCTACCACGGCTTGGAGACTGGGGGGTTTCGGGGGTAGAAATGAGAGAGGCCTGGCGGAGAGCAGGGACTATCTCAATAGAGAGATTTAGGAGTATGAATGAGGGAGGGGTCAAGAAAGCGTTTTTGCCTGGTCTTTTACGCGACTGGGTGCGCTTAGAAGCCACAAAATGGGAGGCGGGACAAAAGGTAGGCCCTCCCATGCTCCGCCCATCGCGGAAGGACGGCTTCGATTGGCCGCTTTGAGGAACGCGCCAAAAGCCGCGGTGGGCGGGGGGAAGGCGGATCCTCACGTCACTGCGGAGGGACTTCCGGGACTTCCGGCCGGTGCAGCCATTTTGACTTCCTGACCTTGGGGAGCGGCTGGCTGCTGTCTGGGCTCTCGGTGCAGTTATGTCGGTTCTGACGCCTTTGCTGCTGCGGGGTCTAACGGGCTCCGCCCGGCGGCTCCCGATGCCGTGCGCCCGGGTCCATTCGAAGCCGCCGCGGGAGCAGCTTGGGACCATGGTGAGCAGCGGGGCGGGGAGAGCGCAGGAGGTGCCGCGGGCCAGACCCGGCGGTGCTGTGGGGGGTTCGGGCGGGCCTTGTCGGGCGCGCAGACCTCGGCGGCCCTGACAGCGCCCCACACCTCGCGGCCTGCAGCTTAGTGGGGAGCAGCAGTGCTGGTTTGGGCGCGAACGAGGGGACAGTGGCCAAGCCACAGCGTTGGGTGTTCACCGTTAGGACTTTCCCCAAATCCCCAGAATTTCGGGTCAGACCTTGTCAGTCCCGGTTTTGTCACTTACTCGATGTGGCGCCTTGAGCAGCCTTCCTTAGCCCTCTCTGAGCCCTTTTATTCAGGGGTTCGTTGAGGGATGCCTGACGATTGTCAGCGGCGATAATGGTTGTTACCACTATATCAGTTATTAGGGAGGGGGACAAGAGGACCCTAGCGAGTCTCTGGAACTTCGGGCAATGGGGGCGTTCAGCTATTTAAGACAGCCTTGACCTGTTGGGAGCTTTTGTACATCTGCCTCAGTGGCAGCATCCGGCGGTGAATCCAATCTTCAGAATGTGGGGTAGTGGGCTTTGAGGTTGGAGCAAAACCAGGAGAGTCCTGCAACTGCGGAGATAACAATGATAATAACTGGGACTATACTGACCGAGTGCCAGCTGTGTGAGGCACTGAGCCAAGACTGCAGTCCTCCCAGGGACCCTAAAAGGAAGGACCATTATCTCTACTTCGAGGAGGTCGGGGGTACTGAAACTTGCAAAGTTTCAAAGGAGTATTGTTGACTTGCAAAAATCACACCTTCCTGACAAAGAATTTGAACTAAAGCTGTTCTGTGATCTTAACTACTCCCTGGAAGATGGTAGTGGCTGTAAGAGTCTATCCCTAGCCTGAAAGGATGACTAGCAGTCCTGGAAAGGAGGTGGGAAGGGAGAGGGTTTTAAGTAAAGGAAGGAAAGGTGTAGTTTTACAGTTACTGAACTATGCTAAGTTCCCGGGTCTCAATAGACTAGCTTTAAAACAAGTTTAAATCCTCGTTCCTACCCTTGACTTAATCATCAAGGGGACTTCTCCCTGGATTCTAACCAGACTGTCCCTTCTTCCCGTCACACTTCCCTTCAGTGCGCCTTCATGATTGACTCTTTATGTTAAGGGTAAAGGGCTTTGGCTCTGCTACATTCCCTGCCCAAGGCTTAGTTTACTTTAAACATGGAAATGTTGGGCTTCCCACCTGCCTCTGAGTCTTGGCTCCCAGAGTAGGGTTTTCAGCTGCCTGAGAACTGTTAGGACTTAAGAGGGCCTTGGGGAATCCTTACTCTGGGAGTTCCTTCTTTCTTGTGCTCTGTGTAGGATGCCGCCATTGGGCTCACCTCCTGCTTCGTGTGTTTCCTCCTGCCATCGGGCTGGGTCCTGTCACACCTGGAGAACTACAAGAAGCGGGAGTGAAGGGAGCTGTCCTCTCCTTTGCTGTGACTGACCACCCCCGCCGGTCCATCCTGATCATGTGTCCTGCATTCCTGGCTGGCTTTCCCGGGATCATGTTGTTCAATTCCACTTACCTTTTCTGTAATCATGACCTCTTGATATCTCCATGTGACATCCTGGGACCACATATCTTGGCCCTGCTCAGTGGGCTCCCCCTTGTAATAATAAAGTCTATTTAAACCTTACTTCAGACACTTTGGTGCCTTCACTCCTGCCTGGCTCCTGTCTTCACACTGAGTTGGTGCCGGCTGGGGTGTGGAGAGGAGCGCCTGGCTGGCTGCCCTGTGCTGGGCTATGAGTGCTTTCCTGTGTTATGATGTTTGGCTGCTGCTTCTTATTGTATTTTATTTTTTATTGAGACAGTGTCACTGTGTCGCCCTCAGTAGAGGGCAGTGCCGTCATAGCTCACAGCAACCTCAGATTCTTGGGCTTCAGCGATTTTGTTGCCTCAGCCTCCCAGGTAGCTGGGACTGCAGGCACCCTCCACACGCCTGGCTATTTTTTGGTTGTAGTTGTCATTGTTTGGGGCCCAGGCTGGATTTGGACCTGCCAGCTCCAGTATATGTGGCTGGTGCCCTAGCTGCTGAGCTACAGGCGACAAGCTGGTGTCTG
Organism: Arctocebus calabarensis; assembly: GCA_963573935.1. Classification (NCBI taxonomy): domain Eukaryota; kingdom Metazoa; phylum Chordata; class Mammalia; order Primates; family Lorisidae; genus Arctocebus; species Arctocebus calabarensis. The sequence goes on from CAUYON010086821.1 coordinate 7,671, forward strand.
GCTTCTTGGGCAAACAAATCCTGTTGTCATTGGTTAACCTTTCTTGCCCATCCCAGCTCCCTTGTTTGTGCCAAGCTCAATGGCTGTGTGTGTGTGTTTGTGTGTCCTGTGGTGGCCAGTGTGTGTGTGTGTGTGTCCTGTTGGGGCCAGCCGTCCCTGTTCCCCCTGCTCTTTCCTGGGTTCTAGCCATTTCTTAGCTGTTGGTGCCCTTCCTAGTTGTGGTGTGGGACATTAGAGTATTGACTTTTTTTTTTTTTTAAGAGATAGGGTCTCTCCCACTCTGTCACTTAGGCTGTCATGATCATTGCTTGTTGCCTCAAATTCTTGGGCTCAGGTGATGTGCCTCAGTCTCCCAAGTAGCTAAGACTACAGGCTTACATCACCGTGCCCAGTTAACTTTATTTTTTGTAGAAACAAAGTCTAGCTATGTTGCCTACGCAGGTCTTAACCTCAGAAGATCCTCTTACCTTAGGCCTCTAAAGTGCTGGGATTATAGGCATTAACCACCACACCAAGCCTATAGTGCTTTATTTATTTATTTATTTACTTATTTGAGAGAGTCTCATCCTATGCCCTGAGCAGAGTGCAGTGGCGTCATCATAGCTCACTGCAACCTCAGACTCCGGCTGGGGACATCTTGCTGCCTAACCCTCCTGAGTTACTGGGATTACAGGCACTCAACCATGGCACCTGGCTGGGGTTTTTTTTGTTGTTGAGTTGGGGTCTCACTCTTGCTTCAGCCTCCCACAGTGCTGGGATTATAGGTGTGAGCCTCTGCGTCCAGCTATCTCCTTTCCTGTCCAGTCCTCTCCCTCTCCCTCTATCTCTACTTATATAGTATTTCACTTTGTTCCCCCAGTAGAGTGCTGTGACCTCATAACTCACAGCAACCTCAGACTCCTGGGCTCAAGCGATTCTCTTGCCTCAGCCTCCCAAGTAGCTAGGACTACAGTTGCCTGCCACAACTCCTGGCTATTTATAGAGATAGGGTCTCGCTTTAGCTTAGGTTGGTTTTGAACCCATGAGCTCAGATGATCCACCTGTCTCGGCCTCCCAGAGTGCTGAGGCTACAGGAGTGAGACACTGCTCCCAGCGTTGGCTTGCAAAGTTCTTGAAAGATGTAACAGCTAATTCTCACTAGCCTGTACTAGCTGGCCCCAGTGAACCACCAGAAACCCTTCTTGGTCATAAATTCATGGAAAATGCTAGTCACTTTTCCATTCTTATGGAGAAGTGGTCATATGTCACAATGACCTTGACTTTTTACATTTGACTGAGGGCAATCTGAGTTACTTGGATTCCAAATGTTTGGCACTTATATTTTAAAATAGTTGCCATATTGCTAGGCTTTGCAAGGATTGCAGTTTGGGATCTTGCTAGATATCTGGTGCTCAGACATGCAGCCAAGCTGCCCCGGACATATCTCTGCAAAGAGAGACCCTGCAGTGTAGGATAGCAGGCTTTGTGTCCAGACCCTCGGTGCTGAGGTCTTGAGAGATTAGTTTTCAATTGCTAATATTGTTCTCTTTTAATTACCTTAGTGTGGCTTTGCTGTGATCTATTTGATTTGTTGTGGGTTGGGTGGTGAAGCTCTTATTGCATTACTGCAGTAAGATGTTTGTGGCCCTCCAATATGCCTACTTGAATTTGTGTACCTGCTGTGGTTCTGATAAGAGACAATCATACCTGAGAGTTGTCTTTCCCTGGTGGCTTGAATTAAGGCTGACTCATTCCTTCCCACTGGAAATGGCAGGGCCTCCCTCCCTCTTCTCCCTGGGAGGTGGGCATCGGTGATGCTGGCTTCTGTGGGCAGCACAGGTGCGCTGGGCAGGCAGCACACGGCTCTGGGCCCTGTCTTCTCCCTAGAGCCCGATTCTGCATTTGGGGGGTATGTAGGGGTGGGGGCAGGGTGGGTTGGAAGCCAGTATCTCAGCTAACTGGAGCAGCTGGCCATGAATGGACTGCTTCCCCTTCTGGCCCCTGAGACTTGACCTTCTTTCCTGCGAATTTTCCTGTGGGAATTTCATGCAGCCTGATCTAGCCTTCCCAGAAGTCCCCACCTCACCTGTACATCATTCCTGGAAGGCCCGGGATCCACTCAGAACCTTGGGTGCTGTCTGGGGAAGGGACTATTGCTGGCCTGGCCTGGGACATCTCAACCGGACATTAAGCAACTACATCATCTTTCTGAAGAATGGGGCTGCAAACAAGCCATCTCAAGACAAATGTTTTCAAGAGCCTTTCTAATTGCAGGGATAAAACAAAATCATTCCAGTTATTTTCAGGGGTTATCTGTAAATACATTTGCTTATTTCCATAGACAATACTCCTTAAGTCTTGAGCAGAAGTAAGTACAGCACAGATAAAAATTGGGGTAACTCACCATTGGCCTTTGGGGTCCTGGGACCTCACCATCCAAGTTGGAGCCTTGGGCCCTGTTGCAAGAAGTTTCACTCAGTACAAGTCAGCAACTGTTGCCTGAGGGTAGTGTCCAGGGAGGCCTATGGTCAGCCCATTTTGGACATAGAGAAGAGGAAGACCCAGCCCTTCCCAAGAGATCCCAGCATGGCTCTCCAAGGACTCGAAAAGGTCATGGCCAGCCCCTGGGATTCTGCAGCTCCTGGGTCACATGTGTGGCATCCAGTGGGATGTTCTTCTTAGCTGACATCGCCCTTCTGAGGAAGTGTGTGTTGGAAGGGGACGCTTCCACAGCCAGCAGTGTCATGAACATTCATGGTCCCATCAAGCTAGAGCTGAGCAGAAGAGAGGCAGGCTCTGGGCCAGGTCCCCGCCCTCCCCCCAGAGCCTGGAGCACAGCCACAGCCAAGCCTGAGGGCCCAGCCCCAGGGACCCACCCGCTCCTGGCTCCCTGATGACAGGGAAGGCCTAGGCCATTTGTGTGGGTGTCTTGAGGTAAAGGCCAAAACCAGAGACAGCGCCAAACAAACCACGCAAAAGGAACGACTTGTTATTAAGTCTGAAGGAAAACAAAAGCAAAACTCCCTTCCACATTTGGTCCAGGGAGCCAAGGAAGAGGTCTCCGTATTACATTTCTCTGTGGCTGAGTTTTTCCTTATGCGGTCCACTGACTCACTTCTTTTTAAATAGTTACAAGAAGCAACAGAAAATGAACACAAGAATAATACTTCTCAACGCCAATGCTCAGTCGATCTGATAGCTTCTGGCACTTTCTCTGCAGACTGAGCACAGGATGAAGTCATCCTTAATTCTTGGGGATTGGCTCTCTGGCGCCCTGCCACCCCCCACCCCCATACCTGTGCAGCTCCCCACTTATCTCCCACCCTGTGATAAATTTAACTAGAGGGGTACTCTGGGAGGGCGGCAGGGTGCTTGCTTCCCCTTGAGGGGCCCTACTTTCAGAGTGAAGAGAAAATTGCCCACGTGAAACACCTTTACACAGTGGCTCAGCCACAGAAATGCCATAACCACAGTCAGTGCTCCCGGGAACGCCAGGCCCCTTACTCAAGAGCACAGGCTCTTTCTGGATGCTCCCCGACTGTGGAATGAATGATTTGATTCTGCCTGCAGCCAAGATCACGGCACAAGCCATCTCGGGAGTTAGAAGCAAAGGGAAGTCAGATGTGTCCTGCCGCTTCCTGCCATGGCTGTGGCTGGTTGCTTTCCTGTTCGCCAACCTTCTCAGCTGGGAAAAACAAAGGGTGGGAAGAGTAGGTTGTAGAAGAAAAGCTAAGACTGGAAAATACTCCAGGCCTTGAGGGCTCACAGGCAGTGTGTGAAATGTGCTGGCCGGAGTCAGAGCTCCGAGAAAGTGCTGCGTCGGTCCTTTTGGGGGTTTGCACACCAGCCCTGCTGGCTGCAGCAGTGAGGCGAGGAGGTTCCTGGCAAGGCTGGAAAACCAGCTGGAAAACTGCAGCGGCTGGGCCATGAGGGAATGGGCGGGAAGCTCGTATGGGTGGTCTCAGCTGAATCTCTTCACGGAGCAAGCAGAGGGGCTGGAACAGAGGCCATTTCTTGTATGGAATCAGCCCAGAGGTCACGTGAGGGTGAGGGACCATTACACACCACGGGTGTAGCTTCACTCTAAACAAGCCCCTGGGAAGAAGCGCAGCCTGGCAGCGTCGGGACAGCCAGCAAAGCAGCCCCGACTCCAGGCTCGAGATGGAATCTCTCGTCCTCACCCTCCCACCGGGGCTTTACTTCTGAGCCTCCCACCTTCCTGTTTTTCACTGCACCTCTCTTGCAGAATTATTGAGAGGATTAAAAAGAACATATGTAGATTCTGGGGGAAAGAAGGACCTAACCCAAGCAACTTCAGAAAATAATGCTCGGACCAGAAACTGTCATGCTGAAGACTAAAACAACAGTATGTAAACATTGTAAGCTGGTTGGTAAAGTTGTTTCCCATGGGGCTCGCTCATGAGAGCAACCATTCTGAAGTTGCCATCTGTGAACACTGGGATTGAAGGAATAGGCAAGTGGATTGTGGTGGTGGGCCATCCTTCTGTGTTGTCCTGGGAAAGCACAGGGCTCCTCATGTTTCTCTGACTGGCTGAGAAAGTATACGTGGCACAGACATTGGCCAATCCACTGTCTCACTGAAACACATTTAGACATTACAGACTTTGAATTACAGTGGTGCTTAACAAATTGTTCCAAAAACCTAGCTCATAAAACACCATTTCCTAGGCTCACAGTTTCTGCAGGCAGGGAATCCAAGAAGTGAACAGAAGGGATGGCTTGTCTCTGCCCTGTGATGTCTGGGATGTCCCCTGGAAGACTCGAAGTCTGGGAGGCAGAATCAGCTAAAGGTGACTTCACTCACACAGGGTTGATTGAGTCCTTCTCCAAGGTTGCTGGCCAGAATACTTCTAGGTGGCCCCTCCAGGAGGGCCGGGCTTCCTCTTAGCAGGGGGTGAGTCCAAAGGAAAGCAGAGAGAGAACCAGGAGGAAGCCATAGCATCTTCTATGGCCGATCATTAACACTCACAGAGTGCCACTCCTCTGCATTCTATTGGTCAACACGGTTCCAAAATCTGGCTAGGTCAGGAAGAGAGACACTGTCTGGCTATAAGAAGAGCACATGGGATGGGATGTAGATCGCTGTGGCCAACTCTGGAAAATTCAGTCTCTCACAGCCCCATGTAATCTTTCTCTTCTTTCCTGAAGTCAACACTGTTCCTACTGGGGTATAATTATTTTCAGATCTACCCTGTGCCTTCACCGAGACAGACACCATGGAACTTGATTGGGGCTTCTGGGGAGATGGGTAGTGTGTTTAATTTTTACATAAGCGGGATCAACTATCTATTCTCTTGCATCTTGTATTTTCATTTAACAGGAATTAATTTATGAGTATGTGTAGATCTCTTTTTATTGGGGTATAGTATTCCACAGTTACATTATGTTATAACTTATTTAACCATTTCTTTATTTTGATGAATCTCAAGAATGTCTCTTGGGTTCTGTTTCCCATTATACACAATACTGCAATTAATATTCCTCTGTGCTTTATTTTATGCATGGAACAAAATGTGACTGTACACCAAGAAAGAGATGATAGGAAACTGCTTAGTGAAAGAGCACACCCACTTTTAATTTTAATAGGGACCACAAATCTTCCCTTGAAAAAGGGGAGATACACCAACGTTTCTAATAGAGTATTAAAGTGGTTATTCCATCATATCCTCACCAGCACTTGGTACTTTCAATCTTATAAACTCTTGCCTACCTTATGGGTAAAAGATGCCATATTGTATGTTATGGGTTTTTTTTTTTTCTTTTTGCAGTTTTGGCTGGGACTGGGTTTGAACCTGCCACCTCTAGTACATGGGACCAGAGCCCTACTCCTTTGAGCCACAGGCGCTGTCCTATTTCATGGGTTGTTAAGTTGTGGTTCCCTTCTCATGGTTATGTTCACCATCTTTTCATACTTTTATCAGCCATCTGCATTTTTTTCTCCTGGAAATTGCCTACTCATTTTCTTCACTTGTTTTTTTATTTGGTTTCACTGAAAAGCAGAAAAGGACAAATTGAACAGTGAGATTTTTTTAAAGCAGTGAAGTGGGAAAAAAAATGACAAAAGACTCACAATGCTTATCAAGATTCATATTTTTTAAGTTGAGAAAAGCTACCCTCTAATTAGAAATATAAAAATATTTTCTCTATATACATTTTTAATGGGAACATAACTTCTGAACTATATGAAAATATTCTTAGTTGTTTTATATGAGGTGACAGCAGAGTGATTTTTTAAAATATAGTTAAATAAAATTTCTCAGCATTATTTGTTGGCTGAAGCTTCCTCTCAGAGAAGATATTTATTTTATCCCTTAACAATTCTAAAATATAATGTCATCTTGTTCTGAACCACCTTCTGTCTTTCAGTGATCTACTTGTTTTCTATGATAGCACACCCTTGTTTTTATGTGTTGGTTTTTATATTTTTATGTGTTGGGTAAAAAGGACACATTTACAACTATTTCTTCTTCCAAGCTGGAGATGTTGTCACTTGGTATAGTGTGGTTTTCATCACACAGTAGAGCGTCGTGGTGCCTTGCTACAGTGGGTGGCATCACATCAAGAGTATATTCCCAGGTGCTGGATGCAACATATGAGTGTGTGGGATATTGGGATTATTTTCAATCCATCAGCATTTTGAACTATTTAGAATTTGGTTTTTAGGGTTGGGTGCAGTGACTCCTGCCTGTAATCCTAGCACTCTGGGAGGCCAAGGCAGGTGGGTTGCTTGAGCTCAGGAGTTCGAGAACAGCCTGAGAAAGACAAAACCCTGTCTCTACTACAAAGAGAAAAACTGAGGCAAGAGGATCTCTTGAGCCCAAGAGTTTGAGGTGAGCTGTGATGACCCCATGGTACTCTACCCAGGGGAACAGCATGAGACTCTGTCTCAAAAAAAAACCCAAATTAAAAGAAACAGTTTGATATTTGAAGGAATGAAGTGGATGAGACTGACAAATGGTTGGAAAAAGTTTAGCTTCAGAGGGAAATGGTGGAAAGCATTTTGGAGGAAACATGTACAAATGCTGGCATGTCCCAGAGCAGGATGATGGAGGATGGAACGTGGTTTGTGTGAGTGGAGGAGGAGGAGGCTTCCTTAGAGTCTGTCCTGGTGGGACAGAACCAGCCTACCTTGGCAGACCCAGTCTACCTTAGAACTTCCTAGTCTGGAGGGTACAGAAGAGGTAGCTCCAAGAGCGAGTGGTGCCCTTGTTAGCTCAATGTATACATAGTTTGGTTTACTCTTGAACTTGAAATTTATTTCTACAGTGCTTATTAATGTGCCAAACATTGTTCTAGACACTAAGGATATAATAGGGAGAAAATGAACTAAGTCTTTGCCTTTGTCTTAAAGGAAGAGAGGACAGATATAGGTAAACCCATGGCCCGTATGCATGCATAGACCTTATATACACCTGAGGGTGGAGAATGTTATGAAAAAAAGGAGGCTAAGGTACTAAAAGAGAACTCTTTTCCTGGGAGTGTCAGACAGGCTGCTCTCTTGATGTGAGGTTTCAGCAGAGCCTGGAAGGGTAGTGACCACACAGGGACACGGGGCAGAGCCTGGAGCAGGCATAAGGAAGAGCAAGTGCCCTGGGTCCCGGAGTGGAAGAGTCCTGATGTGTTTTGAGGCAGTGAGGAGGCTGGAGCTGTAAGAACTGAGCAAGGCAATGAGTGGAGGGGAGGCGTGGGGGTGTGGAGGGCTGAGGAGCCTGAATGAGGTCAAGGTGAAGTCCTGGATCATGAGGAGGAGGTGAGATTTTCCAGGTAAGAAGCAGGACCATTTTGATGCTACTGGTGACTATATGCACGTAAGCATATGTGTGGCTGTGTGAGTCTGGCGTGAGTTTGTGGCAACGTATGAGCGTGTGGATGTATGTGAATTTGTGTGTGTTATGTGTCTATGTGTGTCTGAATATGTGCGTGTGAATATGTGTGTGTGGTTGTTACTGTGTATGAGTGTCTCTGAGTGTTCATGTATGTCCCAGTGTGTGTACCTGACTGATCATGTACGTGTGTTTACGTATGTGTGAGTATATGCATACTTATGTGTGGGTGTCTACATGTGTGTTTGTGTATCTTCATGTGTGTATATGTCTGTGTGTATATGTTTGTATTTTTATGCGTGTGTTTCTGTGTGTATGAGTGTTTAAGAGCGTGTGTGTGTCTCTGCTAATACCCAAGACAGGAAAGGTCTCCAAGGGAAATGAAATAATGTTGGGAAGCCTCTCCTGGCATCCAGGCTGGGGCTCTGTCCTTGCCATGGGTCACAGAACAGACCAGTGTCACTGATGAGGTCACAGAATGAAGTCAGGATCCTAGTGACCATGAGAAGCCAGTGTCCACTTTGGCTGGCGCCACCTGGAGGCTTCAGCACAGCCCACGCTAAGTCCCATCCAGCAGCTGAAGTACCTTGACCCTGGACACTGGCTTCAAATTATGAAACGCTACCTCACGGAACACAGGGGAGAACAGCCATCAACCGTGGGGACCACTCTCAACTTGACCAGTCCTGAGTCCACTGAGGAGAGCTGGACAGGTGGGTCAACAGCAAGGGCGAGAGGGCACAGCCAATTGTGCTTCCTGGAAGGCAAGGTGCCAGGTTGCCGACACCCTGTTACTATAGGGTTGTGCTGACTGTAAAAGTGGATGGCAGACGCCAAAGAAATTGATATTTATGGGATGTTTGGTGGGACCCAGGCTGTTGTTATGATTGTATGAAGTGATTTCAGGAAGTATAAGGATGGCAATGTGAACTAGGAACTATTATGTATTTATTTGCCTCAGTTTCTTAATCTGACAAATGGGAATCACAGCAATGTAATTTCTTAGTGTGCGGGGGTTGTCTTACATATGACAGGAGTTCACCTTTGGCAAGCACTTATATGGTAATGTTCAAGGACAGGGCCAGATTGCTCCCTCTCCCCCAACACCCCACCCCCAGTGAGATGGAGATGCCTCACACACAGAAAAGGGGAAAGTGGTGCTGGGTAGCTGGGACAGACCCAGCGCATCTCATGTGCTGCTTTTTGAATGGGCTTTATTGAGGTGCCATTTATATACAACCATGTCACCAATTTCAAGTGCACAATTTGAAGAATTCCGACATGTGTGCGTGCACATGTGATTATGTACACAATCACCACCCTAACCGCAATACAGGACATAGTCAGGACCCCTAAACGTCCCCTCATGTCCCTTACAGTTAGACCTCCTCAACCTAACCTGAGCTCCTGCCAGCCACTGATCAGTCCTCTGTCCCTGTGAATTTCCCTTTTCTAGAATTCTAGAATGTCATCTAAACAGAAACACATACTCTTCGGCCTGTTTGGTTGGCTTCTTTCATTTAGCATAATGCATTAGACATTCATACTGCTGCACATATATATCTACAGTTCTTACTTTTTTTAAATCCATGAATAGGATTGCATTGTATGATGTATCCAAGTCTGTTTATTTGATCTCCAGTTGGAGATAGCCTTTTTGATTTAGTTACATTTCAGTGATTGCATTAATACATTAGTTGATACTTAGCGTCACATCCCTAATGTATCAATAAATGTATTTGTCTAGCCACCATTTAATGTCTGTTCTGAGTTAAGTCAACGTTTTGATGATTGCATCTATATATTACTCAATCCTTATCATCACCCTGCGATGGGCATTATTATCATCTCCATTTTATGAGGACACAGGTGCAGGAAGGTGATGGCACCTGCCCAAAGGCCTTTTAAAGCCTGTGTCATTCTGGAGCTCCTGAGGTAGGTTGTGGCACCAATGCCTTGGAGGCACTGATGAAAATGTCCTTCTGCTTCTCAGGGACCATAAAGAAAGAAGAGTCACCTCCACGGCCAGGACCGGCCATTCCCTGTGAGGAGGACATCTACCTTGCCGCCAGGGCTCAGGGGATCCTGGGCTGGAGCAGCTCGCCATCGTCTGAGACCTCCTCTGAGTACCAGTCCTATTCCCAGTGCCAGTCCTGCTGCTCCTGCATGTGTGAGGATGAGAACACGTCCCCGCAGAGTGTCTGTGCCTTCTACACCCACGTGCAGACCGTGCGGGGCGTGGCAGTGGCCTGGGAGACAGAGTCCGGCTTCGAACCGGTCAGCAGGAGGCCCCGCATCCGTGAAGCCCAGTTCATCAAGAGGCAGAGGCGGAAAGGCTCCTCCTTTGAGATGGCTTCCAACACTGACCTGTGCTGGGACTTGGAAGCCTGCAAGAACAACTGCGGCCCACAGCCGGACGACGGGGAACTGCTGGAGTGCTGCCTGCAGGAGCTGCGGCCCCCCCCAGACTGGCTGGTCACCACCAACTACGGGCTGCGCTGCGTGGCCTGCTGCAGGGTCTTCCCCTCGCTGGACGCACTGCTGGAGCATGCCCAGCATGGCATCCAGGAGGGCTTCAGCTGCCAGATCTTCTTCGAGGAGATGCTGGAGAGGAGGGCTCGAGGCCAAGTACAGGATCAACAGCCAGAGGAGGAGGTTGAGGAGAAGGATGAGGATGAGGATGATGATGAGGATGAGGAGGAAGAGAAAGAGAAGAAGGAAGATGAGCAGAGCCCTTCTGAAAATGGCAAGAGTTCCCAGGCCCACAGCAAGGTGCTTCGGCGGCAGCAGCAGGAGCAGTGAGCCGCAGGGGACGGCCTAGCCCTGCCCGTATCTCCAGCACCTCGGGCTTCTCCTTCCCCAGCTGGCAGGATCAGAGGCTCAAGGGCAGGGAGAGAGCACCAGGGCCGTGGGAGTGAAAGCAGGTGGAGTGGAAAGCATCGAGGGCTGGGAGACTGGAAGGGAAGGAGCCTTCCCCCAAGGGCACAGCATTTCGACCAGAGTCCATTTCAAAACCCAAATCTAAAAAAGAGGGCTTGGGGAGTTTCTGATGGTGGGCACAAGATCTGCAATCTGCAAACGTGTGGCCAGAGAAATTTCTATTTTTGCTGGTGGACCAAGCATGTCCACACCTTCTATATAAGTAGACATGACTCACAGGAGAGCCAACTGCAAATGAAGCTTTGGCCCTATTTTTTACATTGTTAGGAATCTGTCATATGCCCTATTCTATGTCTTATGTTATTGGGATTAAATTTGAATAAATCAAAACTGAAGGTAATGAGTGATTGAGTGAACCATGCTGTCAGGTTGCGCACATAGGAAGTTGCCATTTCTGTAGGGTGCAAGCTAGCGCGGACATCCAGAGACAGGCAGATTCTTAGGGCAAAGATGGGCAGGATTTCCTTCTGACCTATGAGAAGGACAAACGTTCGTGTATGTCAATTGTATGTGTTTCAATGTATAGTTTGTCATGAAATTCATCTGTACCCTCCCACCTGTCTCTGGCATGGGGCTACATTCATTCAAGGAAACCATTTCCACGGTCCACTGTGAGTTAGATACCCCAAACTTCGTACTTCTAGAGAAAGGCAGTTAGAGGGGATAACTGTATGGCAAGGAGGTGAATCCCACCAAGGAGATGTGGGGAGCCCAGAGGAGGGGCCTCAAATCAAATTGTTTGGTCAGAAGGAAAATCTTTCCAAAGCATGTGATGCTTCACAGGGGCTTTGAGGACAAGCGTGGAATAAGCTGGAGCAGGGATGCTCAACTGCAGCACTGTTGACATTATAGACTGAATAATTCTTTGTTGGGGAGGCTGTCCTGTCTGCTGCAGGACTTTGACCAGCACCCCCAGCCCCTCTACCTATTTAATGTCAGTAGCATCTCCTCCCCATCAGTTGTGATGATCACAAATGTCTCCAGACGTAACAAATGTCCCCTGGGGGTAAAAATTACCTCTGGCTGAGAACCACCGAGCTAAACAAAAGCCAGAACCTTATTAGAAGGAACAACAGGTTACATTTGGGGATCGCCAGATGCTTGACCTGACTGGGTTGCTCGTGATATTTACTTGTTTATACACATAGAGTCCATAAGGTGTGTCAGGCACTGTACTAGTCATGAGGAATGACAGTGAAAAGAAGGCACAAAACAGACACGGATGTCCAGGGCCCTGTGTGTCCCAGCCCTTCCTACCCTCTCCATCATCCTCTGCTTCACTTGCTGTGCTCCAGACATATTGGCCTTTCTTAAAGCATCCAAGCATTCATACCTTTGCATTTGCTCTCTCCCCTAAGTGGAAAGCATCCTTTGTCTCTTTCTCTTCCAGGTGACCCACTGTTCATCACTGAGGTTGCAATTTAACTATCTCCTTGGCAAAGAGCCCTTCCCCAACCACAGGGCCCTAGTGTGGTTAGTGTGAAGAAAAGTGACATGATCAGTTTCATATTTTTAAAAGTTCACTCTGGGGCGGCGCCTGTGGCTCAAAGGACTAGGGTGCCGGCCCCATATGCGGGAGGTGGCGGATTCAAACCCAGCCCTGGCCAAAAACCGCAGGAAAAAAAAAAAGTTCATTCTGGTGTGTGTGGGATCTGGATTGGTATAGTAGCAAAAGAAGACCATGATAAGGGGAGATAGTTAGGACTGCAGTCCCCAATCCCTAGGATGCTGACTTACACCGGTCTGTGGCCTGTTATGGAGCCCTGCCGCCCACAGCAGGTCAGTGAGCAAAGGTTGGTGAGTGGGTGAAATTTCCTCTGTACTTCCAGCTGCTTCTCATCACTGGCATCACTGCCTAAGCTCTGCCTGCTGTCAGGTCAGCTGCAGAGGGTTCCTCTCACAGGAGCTGGGATCCTCTTGTAAACTGTACATGTGAGGAATCTAGCATTCTCTGTATGAGAATCGAATGCAGTGTTTTTCAAACTTTTTTATCTCATGACACTTATGTTGATCAAAAAAAAGAGTAAGAAAAAATATACTTCCTATGTTTTTAACTTCTTTGGAAAATAATTAATGCTTTTTAAAACCTTTCACAGCACACCTAAGACCCTCTCATGGCAAGTCATTGATCTAAGGCCTGGCGATGCTAGTGTCAGGATGGTCTAATTGCAAGAAAACAATCTCATGGGTCCCACTGATTCTATGTTATGTTGGGTTGTATATTTTGTGACATATTACAGTGTAATCATAATAGAAATAAAGTGCACCATACATGTAATGTGCTTGAATCATCCTGAAGCCATCTCCTCCCTCCCCCCAGTCTTCTATGAAACCAGTCCATGGTGCCCGAAAAGCTGAGGGTATTGCAGAAGTTCAGGCCAGGGTGATGGTGATTGGAAACAAAGCTGGTCACAAGCCAAGAAAGAAAAGAGTTTGTTAAAGACTTATTTGGGGAATAGAATACAGAGGACTTGGGGATGAGTGCATGTGGGGTGGGGAATGAGGTTTGTTGGCAAGGTGAATTCCTAGGTTCCTAGAAGGAACAAATGGGGGGCTGTTGTATAGTAATTGACACGGGGCACCTTGAGGGTGTGAGAGAGGTTTGTGTATACATGGCATGTCAGCCTATTTGTGTGTGTGCATACACGTGTGTCTATGTGTGAACATGCATGTGTGAGCAGTGTCTGCATGTGGATATATGAGCCTAAGAGCTGGGATGGGGTGATACAGGTCCGGAAGGACATGGTCAATCTAAATGCTTATGACACATCTGAGTAGAAATGCTGAATGGGAAGCAGGAAGTTCATGATTTAGAAATCAGAAGACAGGCTAGACTTAAAACATGAAGTTAACAGCATATCAATGGTCCCCTATTTAATCTCATGCCTGTGGATGGATGGCACTAACTAGAGAGCTGGCTGCAGTTACTGGTGTGCCCTGTGAAGTAGGGAGGAATGGAGTGGGGAGTAATTCTTAGGGAGGACTCCAGGGGGCTGAGGATGAAATGTTGCTCATTTCATTTTGCACATGAGGCTGTTGAGGGTGCTGATGACAGTGCTCTTGGGGGCTGAGAGGGCAGAGTTTAGATGGATGCTGTCAAGGGTGGACATGGCAAACTGCAGGAGGCAAGCATCAGACATTTCTGCTTTAAAAAGGAAAACAAGAATGGCTCTAGCTGGACCAAAAGAAAATGAAAAAACAACAAAGATGAGCAAGAAAGCAAGTTTATAAGCCAGTGAAAAAGATCCAATAGAAAGGAAGAGCCTGAGAATTTAAGGAGAGAAGAAGAATGAAGAAATGTAAAGAGATGAATCAGGCCGGGGAGAAAGGGCTGAGTGGCTATGGAGAGACTGCCTTGAGAAGAGCAACTGCTCACTCTGGGTGGTGCCTGTGGCCAGTGAGTAGGGCGCTGATCCCATATACCAAGGTTGGCGGGTTCGAAACAGCCCCAGCCAAACTGCAATAAAAAATAGCTAGGCATTCCGGGCAACTGTAGTCCCAGCTACTAGGGAGGATGAGGCAAGAGAATCACCTAAGCTCAAGAGCTGTATGTTGCTGTGAGCTGTGATGCCACAGCATTCTACTGAGGGTGATAAAGTGAGAATCTGTCTCTGAAAAAAACAAAACAACAACAACAAAAAATGAAAAGAACAGCTCTGTGCACACTGTGGCAGCAGATGGGCAGTTAGGTCCCCTAGGGCGGTGGAGGCAACATGATGGAACTTGAACTTTTCTCCCTAGAAAACTGTAAGAAACTCTGGAGGGATTTGGAGCAAGTCAGATTTGCATTTGAAAAGTTCATTCCGGAGCATAGGGTCAGGACAGTGAGCACAAGCTTAGGTGCTCACTGGTGTCACTGGTGACAAGGAGTTCAGTTAAAGAGCTGACAGCAGGATCAATTCATGGGAATATTTAAAAGAGGGAAACCATAATATTTAAAAGAGGGAAACCATATGCTACCGGTGGTGTTTGATAAGGCTGGAGAGAGGAAGTTATCCAGAATGACCTCCAGGGTTTTTCTCCCCGACTGGTGAAAATGTTGGTGCCATTTGCAAATAATGGAACAATAAAGGAGATCTTCTGGGACACTGATAGCCCCACCTTTGAACAAGTTGAATTTGAGATAGAAATATTCAGAAGAGAGCTAGTTAGAAGGGACTGGAGTGTGGAAACATGGTAACTAGGCTAGAGAGAGATTTGAGGTTGTCTATGTATGCTGGTGGTTATGGTTAGCTGGGGCCACGCACTGTATGCGGGCCTTGTATGGTCCCCCTGCTGGTTCAAGTGTAGCCGGCAACCAGGAAGTGTTCTTAGAGCAGGAGTCCACTGTGGGTGGGATTTTGGCCTTTTTAAGGTATAGCAGAGGTCACGTCTTACCTTGTAAATTCAGTGTGAAAAGGGCTGGAGGATCTACAGGAAGGAAAAAAGGGCCCCAACTTTGTCCAACTCTTCTCAGAAGAGCCACCTGGTATTTTAAGGGGCTTAATATAGGCAGTTAGAATCCTAGAACAATCTCAGGGAAGTTGAGTCTGCTGAGCACTAATGGGGAGGATAATAATTTTATTTTTAAAAAAGTACATGAGCGAACTAAAATGAGGTATAGTACATCAGCTCTGGAATTGCAGCCTTTGAAAAACAAGTGTATTTATGTGCTGAACTCTGATATTCAAAGGGCCAAGCATTGTTCTAAACACCTCATGAATATCAAATCACACAATGCTCTTCACGATCCACTGAGGTAGATTCCATTTTTATCTCTGTTTTATAGAGGACTCAGCTAAGACTTTATAAGGTTCTGCTGAGGCTGACAGTGTATGACAGAGTCCAATTTCACACCCAGGCATCCTGTCTCCGAGCCTATGCAATACTCATCTGATGCTGAGATGCAAACTTTAACATAAAGACAGATGCAAGGTACTTAGGAAAGCAATACATCAATTCCACAGGCTGTATTTTCTTTAGGTTAAATAGCAGCACCTGGAGAGCAGGGGCAGGCGAGACAATGGGTGTTCATGGCAAACAAAGGATGACGATGACCTTAAGTAAGCAAACTATTAATGGAAAGGATAACTTCAGCTGACATGGGTGGGGAAAAGAGAGAAAATAATTCTTAATGTACCATTTGTTCTTAAAATGTAACTTAAACTCAAGTGAGTTAAACGTTCATTTGTGGTTTAAATATCACTGCAACCTGGGGCCTCCACAGATAAGATGAGCCTTAGGGTGAATTAGAGAAGTTTGCAGAGGGCCCAGGAGACCTCAAGCATTTTAGATCCTGGCAACTTTACATCCTTTATTTTTCCAAACCAGAAAAAAAATATGTAACTCATTTTATGAAGCTTATATAAACCTTAAAACAATGCCTGAAAAAGATAGCACTAAAAAAAGATCTCACTTATGACCATAAATTAATAGCTAATTAAATTTAACAGAGTATGATAATAGTAATCCACCATGACTGAATTTTAGTCATCTCTTTACTAAATATAGGTAAAAATTATTAACTCTAGCAATACTTCATATTGAAAGAAAAATCTATTTCAACAGATATTAAAAAGGCATAATAATCAGACATAAACCCATGCTTTTATGGTCAGGTGAATTTCTGACAAGGTTGCCAAGATAACTTAATGGGGAGAAGAATAATCTTTTTAGCAAATTGTTCCGGAACTATTAGATATCTGCATGCAAAAGAGTGAAGTTAGATCCCTACCTCACACCATATAAAACTAAAAATGGCAAAGACCTAAGAGCTAAAATTATAAAACTCTTAGAGAAAACATGGGTGTGAATTCTGAGAATTGAAAACATTCATAACTTGTGCATGAATTCTGAGAATTGAAAACATCCATAACTAGTGCATGAATATTTCTAACAACATAACACAATACACATAATTCATATAATATAAAATGTAAAAATAATATACATGTTTATCAAATGTTGAATGGATAAACACAATGTATGCAATGAAATATAATTTAGCCATAGAATGAGATGAAGAACTGCTCCATGTTACGTATGGATGAATCTTGAAAACATTAGGTGAAATGAAAGAAACCAGGCACAAAATGCCACAAAATGTATGATTCTGTGTATATGAAATAGCCAAATTAGCAAATTTATGGAAACAAAAAGCAGTTTGGTGGTTTCCAGGAACTCAGGGGGGAAGTTGGGGAATGAAAATGACTGATAATTGATATGGGATTTCTTCTTGGGGTGATAGAAACATTGTGGAATTAGTAGTGATAGTTATACAACTTTGTGAATATATAATAAAGCACTGAACTATACGTTGTAAAGAGCTGAATTTTATGGCATATGAATTATATACAACAACCACTCCTGTTAAAAATTTCTTAGAAAATATGAACAATTTTTTTTGTCAGATGATATAGAATATTTAGTTCAAACTAAAAAAGATCTAGTGGTATTCCCATTGAAATCTGGTAAAGAATGTCATGTGTTACAATTTTTCTTTGACATTTCTCTGGAAATTATAACCAATTCATAAGATATGAAACAAGTGTTATATATAATAGATAGAAAATTAAAATTTTGAGAAAAAGATATATTCTCTTCACATGTGCAGTTGAGTTAACTAAAAATCACTAAAAAAGAGATAAAAGATTGAGATATAAGACTGATATTTAAAGCATCCTTGTGTATTAGATATGACTAAGGGCAGCACCTGTGGCTCAAGGAGTAGAGCGCCAGCCCCATACACTGGGGGTCAAAACTGCAAAAAAAAAAGAAGAAATTAGACATGACTAATTAGAAAATAACATGAAAAATAGTCCTTCCACTAGATAAATGGATCTTCATGGAAATACTGCAAGAGCAATGAAGTATCCAAGTGATTATCTCTAGTTAAGAATTCGTGATCTATTTTTTTATAGTCGTCATTATTTTATGTTTTCTAAATTGAGCAACTATGGCTTCCAGAAAGAAACCATTAATCAAATAGTATCTCAGGAGTGAGTTTGGCAGCCTTCCCAGTTCACATTTGTGGTCTGCAGACCACCCCTTGAGAATCCCAGCTCTTAACATCTTAATTCTTGGTCTTTCAGAATTAAACTAACTTCAGTTTTAAGAGCACTTTATAATGGATGAGGTTCTGGCCATCTCAAGGCAGTTAAGTCACAAATCTCTTTTTGAGATGTGTCCTCATTTCCTACAAAGGGTGAAAGCTGGGAGAGGGATTTCTTGAAAGAGAACCAAGCTGGAAAATCAGCTGAAGGGGTGAAGATGACAAGTCCGGGAAAGGAAATGACGTCATGTAGCCAGGCCCAAAATGGAGACTCTGGGGAGGGAGTTGAAGGGAGATGCAGGAGAGACAAAAACGTTGGCAAAGGAAGCTGAAGGGGACAGTAGAGTTAAGAAGAACATATGATACACTGTGTGCGAGGCGACACCACGGAGGGGTCTGGGCACTGGGAGTATGGAGGAAGAACGGGGTCCCATCAAAGACTGTGGAATCCTGATGGGCCTTCCCATGGCAGTCAGCAGCCTCTGAGGTGCTCAGTAATGGATGCTGTTATGGGTTGAGTTATGTCCCCACAACATTGGTCTGTGGAAGCCTTAACCCCCAATACCTCAGAATATGACTATATTTGGAAATAGGACTTTTAAGGAGGTCATTAAAGTGACATGAGTACACATGGAGGGGAGCCTCATCCAATATGACTGGTGTCCTTATGAGAAGGGTGGATTAGGCCATGGATAGGCTCTGAGGGAAGAGGACACGGAGAGGACAGCCACCTAGAAACCAAGGGGAGAGGCCAGGAGAAACCAACCCAGCTGACACTGTGATCTTAGACTTTCAGCCAACTGGACTATGAGACAATAAATTTCTATAGTTTAAGCCACCTGGCCTATGGCATTTTGTAAAAGGTGAAAGATTTATGCCATCTGAAGAGAAACCAGAGTATACCCATGCATTTTGTTAGTAGCCTGAGAAAACAAATATAGATTCTGAGAGGCTGGAACCAGAGGCAGGAAGACAGAGCCACAAAGCCTCGACTAGGTCCACATTTCAGGGAGGGAGCCTGCCCGGTCGGGGTCCTGAGGAACACAGGCACACAGAGAGGAATAGCATACATACTTTTGGGAATAAGACACTAACTTTCCGCAAACATGGCAGTCTCTGGCCCTGAGCTTGCAAAGTGCTGTGGGCACCTATCAGAGAGTTTCGCAGAAGGAGCTGGGTGCATGAGTGTGTGGTGGCACTCCAAGCTTCACCTGCTTCTTCTCCTGGTGCGACTGACAGAAAGGACCCAAGGGGAAGCGAGTTGGGCACAGATATGGTGAGGATGTGCTGAGCTATGGGGAAGGTAGAGCAAGGAGGTTGACAAAAATGTCAGGTCTATAGCTTTAATCCTGGGTACCAGGAACCAAACCCTGTGAGTGCCTAAGTGCGTGTGAGTGTGTATGCACGGGGTATCTCTTGCTTTCCCCTAGACCATGCTTTATCCCTAACCTGGGACCAAGTGCAACAACCCTGTGAGAAGGTTCACCAATGATGCACAAAGCTCTGAGGCCCCCTCTGAGCACACACCCAGGAGCTACTGAGCAGAGCGGAACATCAGTCTTAGAAGAGAGTGGGAATTCCCTTAGATGTTTGGCATACTTGAGTATTAGCCTTTTCAAAGGCCAAGAAACATTCTTCTTCAACATGAGCCCATGTTGACTTAAGTTATTGTGTTGCCAGCATCTCTGGTTTGGGGATTTTGTGATGTGGTCTTATCTTACTGGAGTTAGATGATATCTCAAAGTAGTTTTGATTTGCATTGCTCTGATGATTAAGGATGTTGAGCATTTTTTCATGTGCCTGTAGGCCGTGCACCTGTCTTCTTTAGAGAAGTTTCTCTTCAAGTCCTTTGCCCAGCCTGAGATGGGATCACTTGTCCTTTTGTTGCTGGCGTGGATGTGGAGAAAAGGGAACACTTCTACATTGCTGGTGGGAAGGCAAACTAATATATTCCTTTTGGAAGGACGTTTGGAGAATACTTAGAGGTCTAAAAATAGACCTGCCATTCGATCCTATAATTCCTTTACTAGGTATATATCCAGAAGACCAAAAATCACATCACAATAAAGATATCTGTCCCAGAATGTTTATTGTAGCCCAATTCATAATTGCTAAGTCGTGGAAGAAGCCCACGTGCCCATTGACCTATGAATGGATTAATAAACTGTGGTACATGTATACCATGGAATACTATGTAGCCTTAAAGAAAGATGGAGACTTTACCTCTTTCATGTTTACATGGATGGAACTGGAACACATTCTTCTTAGCAAAGTATCTCAAGAATGGAAGAAAAAGTATCTAATATACTTAGCCCTACTATGAAGCTAATTTATAGCTTT